>JAAWVA010000452.1:0-22028 GCA_015227895.2 Colaptes auratus
CTCACAGCAAGAAGTTTCTCCTCCTGCTCAGCTGGAACCTCCTGGTGCCAGTTTGTGCCCTTGCCCTTTGTCCTACCCCTGGGCACCACTCAGCAGAGCCTGGCCCCGCCTCCTGCCCCACAGCCTTCAGAGAGCTGCAACCATTGAGCAGATCCCCTCTGGGGCTGCTCCCCAGACTCTCCAGCCCCCAGGGCCCGAGCCTTCCCTCACCAGACCTCTCCAGTCCCTCCAGCACCCTCTTGGCCCTCGGGTGGACTCTCCCCACCAGTTCCCTGTCCCTCTGGAGCTGGGCAGCTCCGAACTGGAGCAGCAGGATTCCGGCTGTGGCCCAGCAGGGCAGGGCAGAGGGGCAGGAGGAGCTCCCATGGATGTGCTCCCACGAGGACCCAGCAAAAGGTGTGGTTCTGATGCCTTCTCATGCCTCTGCTCTGGTTTTGCCGTCAGGGTCACTCACATCTCTGCTTCCTTTGCAGCCAAGTCCCAGCTCCGGAGGCGCCTCGGTAAGAAAACTTCTGTGCAGCTCTGAGGTTCTGACCCCTGTGTGGAACTCTGGCTCCTGGGCCTCCCTCAGGCTCTCCTTGTGAGGAAAGACCTTCCTCTCCCTCCACCACTTCTGTGGCTCTGGGCTGCTCTCTCTGCAGCACTTCCCTCTTGAGGTCCTTCCTGACCCGAGGGGCCCAGAACTGGAGAGAGGATCCTGGCTGTGGGCTCCGCAGGGCAGAGGCGCCAGGAGAACCTCTCTGGGACCTGCTGCCCACAGCCCTTCTGATCTCCCCCCCGGCCTTGCCCTTGCCCTCCTGCCCTCCAGGGACCACTGCTGGCTCCCGGGCACCTTCCCCCCGCCCCCGGCCCTTTCCTGCTCTCCAGCAGCTCGGTGCCCCACCTCTCCTGCTCCCTGAGGCTGTTCCTTCCCGGGTGGCAGCCTCTGCCCCTGCCCTCGTTGGCCTCCATTCCATTTCTCCCTGCCCAGCTCTCTCCAGCCTGGCTGAGCCTCACTGGAGGGCAGCACAGCCCGGAGGGGTGTGGCAGCCCCTCTGCCAGCTCGGTGCCCTCAGCACACCGCCTCCTGGCAGTGCCCTCCGTGCCCTCTGCCAGGCCCTTAAGGGAGATCTTGAGCAGCACTGGGCCCCCCGAGGGACTCTCCACTAGGCACAGGGCTCCAGCTAGAGGCTGGGGCAGGGACTGGCTGGAGAGCAGCCCTGGAGGAAAGGCCCTGGGGGGGCTGGGGGAGGAGAAGCTCAGCAGGAGCCAGCAGGGAGCACTGGCAGCCCAGAGAGCCAAGCAGAGCCTGGGCTGCAGCCAGAGCAGGGCCAGGGAGGGGATTCTCCCTCTCTGCTCCCCTCTGGGGAGGCCACACCTGCAGCTCTGTGTCCAGCTCTGGAGCCCCTGGCAAGGTGCTGGAAGGGGTCCAGAGCAGGGCCACGAGGAGGAGCAGAGGGCTGGAGCTGCTCTGCTCTGAGCTCAGGCTGGGAGAGCTCAGGCTGGAGAGGAGAAGGCTCCAGGGAGACCTTGTGGTGGCCTTCCAGATCTGCAGGGGGCTCCAGGAAAGCTGGGGAGGGACTTCTGAGTGTGGCCAGGGACAGGGACAGGTCTGGTGGGGGGTGGGAGCAAAACCAGAAGTGGGGAGATCGAGATTGGCTGTGAGGAAAGAGTTGTTGCCCAGGAGGGTGGTGAGAGCCTGGCCCAGGCTGCCCAGGGAGGGGGTGGCAGCCTCCTGCCTGGAGGTGTTTGCAGCCAGGCTGGAGGTGGCTGTGAGCCAGCTGCTGTGGTGTGAGGGGTCCCTGCCCATGGCAGGGGGTTGGGACTGGCTGCTCCTTGAGGTCCCTTCCAGCCCTGACACTTCTATGGCTCTGTGATTATCAACCTCTGGAGAGGCAAAGTCTCCTCTTCCATGCCTGGGAGTTGCCCTTTCTGGCAAACCTGCCTCCAGAAAGCTGCCAGGCAGAGCAGTGTCAGTGACTGAAGCCTTTCTCTTGCAGGTCAGCTGAAAGTGGAGCTGGGTGAGTGTTCCAGGGTCAGGACTCAATGCCCTAGCCTAGAGGAAGTCCTCCAGAAGTAGCTGGGAGCACAGGGGGGCAGAGGGTCCCCAGGGGAGGCACAGGATGCTGTGATCCTTGTGACTCCATCCCAACCTCTCTGTACCCAAACATCTCAGCCAGTTCTCCCTCTTTTATCCCTTCTCTCCACTCCCAGCATGGCTCCAGCTCTCTCTTGTGCTTCGTGGGGCAGTTTGCAGCCTTCTGTGGCCTTCTGAACCCTTCTGATTCCTTCTGCATCCTTCTGCATCTTTCTGCAGCCTTCTGCATCTTTCTGCAGCCTTCTGCTTTTTCTCCTTCCTTCTGTGCCCTTCTGCATCCTTCTCCTTCCTTCTGCATCCTACTTCATCCTTCTGTGCCCTTCTGCATCCTTCTGCATCTTCCTGCTTCATTCTGCTTCCTTCTGCATCCCTCTGTGGCCTAGAATTGGGGGCCAGTGAGGCTTTGGGGGGGGTTGAATTGAGGCCTTGTTAGGCCTGTCCTAAGGGGGGTGTGTGCACTTTGTCCTGGGCGTGCTGAGGCTGAGTAGTGACTGGGGGGAAGGGTTTGGAAGGCTTTGGCCCAGCAGTGAGGCCTGGCTGGGCTCAGCTGGGAAGCAAGGCTGAAGCTGATTTGTGTTTGAGTCTAAATTCCCTTTTGCCCCTCAGTTCCTCTTTGTGTTGCTCAGCAAACAGCCTCCAGGCTGAACCTCCAACTTCCTCAGAGTGATTTCAGTTCAGTCCCTTGTGGGGGGGAGG
The DNA here is from genome assembly GCA_015227895.2 of Colaptes auratus. Lineage (NCBI taxonomy): Eukaryota > Metazoa > Chordata > Aves > Piciformes > Picidae > Colaptes > Colaptes auratus. The sequence continues at coordinate 2,774 of JAAWVA010000452.1, forward strand.
GTAAAATAGGATTCTTTGTCCTACTATTGTTGCCCTGTGGCTGAAACGAGGGCAGGAAGTGGCTTGAGAACCACCAGGGACGATGCAGGACGGAGCTGCTGGCTTGGGTGGGGTGGGGTGGGGTTGGGCTGGATAGGGTTGGGTGGGTTAGGGTTGAATTGTTAGGCTTGGGTTGGTTAGGGTTGGGTTGTGTTGGGTTCATTAGGGTTGGGTTGGTAGAGCTGGCTTGGTTAGAGTTGGTTAGGGTTGGGTTGGGTGGGTTAGGGTTGGGTTGTGTTGGGTTCATTAGGGTTGGGTTGGTAGAGCTGGCTTGGTTAGAGTTGGTTAGGGTTGGGTTGGGTGGTTAGGGGGGGTGGGGTTGGTTAGGGTTGGTTAGGGTAGGGTTGGGTGGTTAGGGTTGGGTTGGGTTGGTGTGGGTCATCAGGGTTGGGTTGGTAGAGCTGGCTTGGTTAGAGTTGGTTAGGGTTGGGTTGGGTTGGTTAGGGTTGGGTTGGGTTGGTTAGGGTTGGTTAGGGTAGGGTTGGGTTGGTTAGGGTTGGGTTGGGTTGTGTTGGGTTCATCAGGGTTGGGTTGGTAGAGCTGGCTTGGTTAGAGTTGGTTAGGCTTGGGTTGGGTTGGTTAGGGTTGGTTAGGGTAGGGTTGGGTTGGTTAGGCATGGATTGGGTTGGGTTGGTTAGGGTTGGGTTGGTTAGGGTAGGGTTGGGTTGGGTTCATTAGGGTTGGGTTGGTAGAGCTGGGTTGGTTAGAGTTGGTTAGGGTTGGGTTGTTAGGTTTGGGTTGGTTAGGCATGGATTGGGTTGGGTTGGTTAGGGTTGGGTTGGTTAGGGTTGGTTAGGGTAGGGTTGGGTTGGTTAGGGTTGGTTAGGGTAGGGTTGGGTTGGTTAGGGTTGGGTTGCATTGGGTTCATTAGGATTGGGTTGGTTAAAGTTGGTTAGGGTTGGGTTGGTTAGGGTTGGGTTGGTTAGGGTTGGGTTGGGTTGTTAGGGTTGGGTTGGTTAGGCATGGATTGGGTTGGTCTGGGTGGGTTGAGAGGAGAGGAGAAAAAGGCCCAAAGTGATGCAGGAGCACAGTGACGACAGCAGCTGTGGTCTGGTCACTCTGGGAGGTTTCTACCAGCCCCAGGAAAAACTCCTCCTGTCCTTCTGTTTGTTTCCTTCAAGGTTTCTGGGAAGCTCAGAGCCATGCAGGTAAGGAAGGGTTGGGACTGTGTCCACACTGCTCCTGTGTCACCAGTCCCCCTGCACCCCCCTGAGGCCACCACTGAAGATGAGCCCAGGGGGGCAAGGAGGGCAGCAGCAGCCTGGGCTGGAGCAGCACTGGTGTGGGCAGCAGCAGCAGGGCAGGGCTGGTGCCCCTGGGCTGGGCACAGCTTGAGTGCTGGGTTCAGGTTTGGGCTCCTGACCCCCAGAAGGACATTGAGGAGCTGGAGCAGGGCCAGAGAAGGGCAACAGAGCTGGGGAAGGGTCTGGAGAAGAGGGCTGGGGAGAGAGCTGGGGGGGGTGAGGCTGGAGAGGAGGAGGCTGAGGGGAGAGCTCCTTGACCTCTGCAGCTCCCTGAGAGGAGGCTGCAGCCAGGTGGGGGCTGGGCTCTGCTCCTTATTAAGAAGTGATAGGATGAGAAGAAATGGCCTCAAGCTGCCCCAGGGGAGGTTTAAGATGGAGATGAGGAACAATCTCTGTCCTGCAGGAGTGGTCAAGGCTGCCCAGGGAGGTGGTGGAGTCCCCATCTCTGGTGGTGTTCAGGAGCCCTGTGGCCGTGGCACTTGGGGCCAGGGGTTGGTGGCCATGGTGGGGTTGGGTGGAGGGTGTGACTGCAGATCTCAGAGGGCTGCTCCAACCTTCATGATTCTACACTCCTGTAACATGTAACAGGATGGGAGGAGAAGGATGGAAGGAGAAAGGGAGAGAGCAGAAGGGTGGGAGGAGAAAGGGAGGGAGCAGAAGGGTGGAAGAAGTTCAGGGAGAAGAGGGATAGGAGAGGAGGGGAGGAGAAGGATGGGAGAAGAAGAGGAAGAGGCTCAGGGTCCAGAGTGTGGACTTGAAACACTTCAGTCTTCCCCAAAGGGCTGCCCAGGGCAGTGGTGGAGTCCTGAGACCTGGAGGGGTTTCAGGGCCGTGCAGATGTGGTGCTGAGGGCCGTGGTTTGATGGTGCCCCGCTGGTGCTGGACTCATGGTCGGACCTGATGGCCCTCAAGGTTTCTTCCACCCAAAGCAATTCTGTGGTTGTCTCTTGCACCTGGCTGGTAGAGCTCCCAGGCTCTTGGTCCATCTGCAAATCCACCACTCCTTGGTGAATGCAAGCAGGGCCACCCAGAGCCCTTCAGTCCTCAGGCGGGTGCGGAGCCGAGGTCCCTCAGCGCCGAGGTCCCTCAGCGCCGAGGTCCCTCACAGCCGAGGTCCCTCACAGCCGAGGTCCCTCACAGCTCAGGTCCCTCACAGCTCAGGTCCCTCACAGCCGATCCTCCTCTGCCCCTCCAGTGGCCGTCACGGTGACTGCCGACTGCCGAGCGCTGGAGCTGCAGGTCCCAGGGCCTCCAGGCGGGGGGAGCAGCACCTCCAACCCTGCTGAAGCCAGAGCTCTCTGCACGGTGCCTGTCCTGCTGGGGAGGGAAGGCTTTGCAGAAGGGATTCACTATGGGAGGTGGAGGTGGACCAGCAGCAGGACTGGGTGCTGGGGTTGGTGAGGGACAACGGGAGGCAGGAGGAGGAAGGAAGGAGCCTGCTCGGGGAGGACTGTTGGGCCCTGCACAGGTCTCAGGGAGAGGTTTTCTCCAGCGAGGGAATCTGCAGGGCTGAGAAGCAGCAGCTGAGCAGCTCAGTGGTCGGAGTCCTGCTGGACCTGGAGGAAGGGAGGTTGAAGTTTTACGACGCAGAGCAGAAGGTCACCTTGGTGAGGATGCCTCTGTGGTTTGGGACTGATCCTGCAGAGAGGTTTTTACCATTCCTGTCCAAAAGGGAAGGGACATCCACCCTCTCATCCACCCAGTCTAATCCCTGTCCCTTTGGGAGAGGCTGGAGAAGGAGGTTTGGGGTGGGAGAGGTTTGTGGCATCTGAGTTCCCTGCCAGGAGGTCAGAGTTGGGAGGAGAGAATGGAATGGGTTAGGACATAGGAAATGAGGAGATGAGGAAAAATTGGGGAAGAAAACAGGAAAATTGGGGGGGGGAAAGCAGAAATAATGAGAGGAGCTCCCTGCTTGGAAGCAGAAAGCCTCTCATGGTCAGGTTCTTGGTGGAGAATCTTTCAGAGCACTGCCCGGGGTTCAAAGCTGCTCTGCAAACCATCACCCAAAGCAAAAAAAGGCCTCTTGGAAAGCAAGGCCAAGGGGACAGAGAGGAAATGTCCTGAAATCCTCTCTCTGAGTGAGCTAAGAAGGGAGAAAGTGAAGAAGAAAATCAGAGCCTGAATTACAAAGAGGAACCCCAGAAGCAGCTGAGTGAGGACTGCATTGCCATCCAAATCCAAAAACCCCCACGGGGAGCTCAGGCCCTTGCAGGGTGCCTGCTCCCTTCTCTGCTGTCTCCTGACATAAAGCCTCCCTGAGTGCCAAGGGTTGATGATCTTTGCCCCATTTCCCCCTGGGTTTTACTCCTCACCAGCACAACCCTGACTCTGGAACAAGTGCATGGACATAGACCCTCCCCTTCCCCACCCCTGTTGCTGTTGCCTCTGAGCAGAGCCCAGCCCCCACCTGGCTGCAGCCTCCTCTATCAGGGAGCTGCAGAGGTCAAGGAGCTCCCCTCAGCCTCCTCCTCTCCAGCCTCCACCCCCCCAGCTCTCTCCCCAGCCCTCTTCTCCAGACCCTTCCCCAGCTCTGTTGCCCTTCTCTGGCCCTGCTCCAGCTCCTCAATGTCCTTCTGGGGGCAGGAGCCCAAAGCTGAACCCAGCACTCAAGCTGTGCCCAGCCCAGGGGCACCAGCCCTGCCCTGCTGCTGCTGCCCACACCGTGCTGCTCCAGCCCAGGCTGCTGCTGCCCTCCTTGCCCCCCTGGGCACTGCTGCCTCAGCTCCAGCTGCTGCCACCCAGCACCCCCAGGGCCTTTGCTGCTGGGCCCTTTCCAGCCCCTCTGCCCCCAGCCTGGAGCCTTCCTGGGGTGGTTGTGCCCCAAGGGCAGGACTCAGCCCTTGGCCTTGGTGAACCTCAGCCCAGGGACCTCATCCTATGGCTCCAGCCTGGCCAGGTCCCTCTGCACAGCCTCCAACCCTCCAGCAGATCAGCTCCCACCCAGCTTGGTGTTCAAGCTGGCTGAGGATGACAAAATTCCCTCACCCAGATTATTGATGGAGGTGTTGAACAAGACCTGGCCCCACGGGAGCACCCCCGGTGTGTGGCCACCAACTGGAGCTCTCTCCACCCCCCCACCCCCCACACTTTGGGCCTGGCCAGCAGCCAGTTTTCAACCCAGTGAAGCCCCAACCCATCCAAGCCATGAGCAGCCAGGTTCTGCTGCAGGAGGCCATGGGACAGTGCCAAAGCCTTCGCTGACGTCTAGATAAACAACCCACACAGCCTGTCCCTCGTCCTCCAGGTTGTCCTAGGAGGAGATCATGGCCACCAAGGAGGACTTCCTGAACCCTTCACCAACCCATGGTGCCTGGGCCTGGTCTGGTTGCCCTGCACATGCTGCACAATGGCACTCAAGAATCACAGAATGGTCCTGGGCTAGAAGGGAGCTCCAAAGCTCATCCAGCCCACCGCCCTCTGCACTCAGCAGGGACATCCTCCACCAGAACAGGCTGACCAGAGCCTGTCCGGCCTCACCTTGAATAGCTCCAGGGATGGGGCCAGGCTCTTGTCAGCGGAGCCCTGTGACATGACAAAGGGCAGAGGATACAAACTGGGTCCATTTCTGGGCTCCCCAAGTTGAAGGGAGACAGAGAACTGCTGGAGGGGCACAGAGCTGCTCAGAGGATACCCAAACCCCTCCCAGGAGCAGAGCTTCAAACAGGTTATTTGCATACATAGCCAGGACAGGCTGGGAGGGGATCTGCTGGAGAGCAGCCCTGTGGAGAAGGACCCAGCAGTGCTGGTGGACAACAAGTCCTCCATGGGCCAGCAATGTGCCCTGCTGGCCAGGAAGGCCAGTGGGGCCCTGGGCTGCATTCAGCAGTGTGGCCAGCAGAGCCAGGGAGCTTCTCCTTCTGTGGAGCCTTCCCTGCCCTGTCTGGATGTGTTCCTGTGTGACCTGTGCTGGAGCCTGTGGTCCTGCTCGGGCAGGGGAGTTGGACTGGAAGATCTTCACAGGTCCCTTCTGATCCCTAGCATGCTGTGACCCTGTGACCCTGTGACCTATAACCCCGCGATCTGTGATTTCACAGCTGACAGTTTGCTGCCCACAGCTTTCTGCCTTGGCTCTGTATGGACAGGTGACCTTCACCTTCAGGCAAACGCCTCCCTGGGGGCTTTGCTGGTTCAGAGGGGAACACAGCAGAGAGGCAACAACCACTGAGAGGAATTCAACTTTCTTCAGTCCTGGGAAGTGAGAGAGAAACTGCAGGGCTCGGCACTTGGGGGCTGACAGTCCCAGGGTGGCAGACCCCCCCAAGGTGTGCTTCAGGAATGACTTCCTCCTGGCCCTGGGTTTGGAGCTCAATTTACTTTTCTCTCTGCTTGCACATCCTCTGTGATTCACTGCATCCACTGCATCCACTGCACCTGCTGTGCTCACTGCATCCACTGCACCTGCTGCATCCGCTGCCTCCATTGCATTCAATGCACTCTCTGCATTCACTGACTACATTCACTGCTTTTATGACATCCACTGCATTGACTGCATCCACTGCATCGACTGCATCCACTGCATCGACTGCATTGACTGCATTCACTCCAGGGAGACCTCAGAGCAGCCTCCCAGTGCCTGGAGGGGCTCCAGGAGAGCTGGGGAGGGACTTGGACTGCCAGGACGAGGGACAATGGCCTGGAGCTGGGAGAGGGCAGATTGAGACTGGAGAGGAGGAAGGAATTGTTGGCAGTGAGGGTGGGGAGAGCCTGGCACAGGCTGCCCAGGGAGGCTGTGGCTGCCTCCTGCCTGGAGGTGTTCAAGGCCAGGCTGGATGTGGCCCTGAGCAGCCTGGGCTGGGGGGAGGTGTCCCTGCCCATGGGGGAGCTGCTGGAGCTGGATGGTCTTTAAGATCCCTTCCAACCCAACCCATCCCATGATGCATTTATTGGCAGCTCCCTGTGGAGGAAGTCCCAGGAGGCTTTCCTGGCCCTAAACCCTCACAGGACGAACCCAAGCACGTGCCATCGGGGCCTGGGCCGAAGGCGGGGTAGAGCCTGCCAGGGAAGTCAAAGCGGAGCTCTCGGAGCTGCTTTCCTTCCACGTCGAAGAAGGCCAGCAGACGCTGCTCCTGGTCCAGGAGCACACCCACCACGCTGCAGGGCCTCCACGGCCTCACAGCAGCCTCTCCACTCAGGCTGTACTCTCCCTGGCAGAGCTGCAGGCTGAAGCAGTTCCCGGCCGCCGCGGCCGCGCTGTTCCTCAGCCCCTCCCTGCCCGCCTCACACACCACTCCCAGCTCCCACTGGGGTTTGTCTCCCACCTCCACCTCCCAGTAATGCTTCCCTCCGGAGAACCCCTCCCTGGCCACCACCAGGGCTGCGAGCGGGGGCTGGCTGCAGGCCACGACTCTGTTCTTCCCCTTGATGCTGAGGTTGGGATGTTTGCAGCTCTCATCCAGAGTAACCTGAACTGGGGAAGGAGAGAAGGGGGGAGGGGAAAAGTGAAATGAAAGAAGGAAGCTCTAAACTAATTCTGACTTTGCAGGATAATGAGAAACAATCTGAAGGAAGTGAGGGAACCTGGGGGTGGCCCTGCAGAGGGGTTGGATTGGGTGACCTAGAACCTGATATGGCTGGGGATGTCCCTGCAGAGAGGTTGGATTGGGTGACCTAGAACCTGATCTGGCTGGGGATGTCCCTGCAGAGGGGTGGGACTAGGAGACCTGTAAAGGTTTCTTCCAATTCAATGGATTTCAGGATTCTGTGAAAAACAAGGAAGGAAATAAGCCTGGAGATGACTAAGGATGGTCTGGGTTGGAAGGGACCTCCAGAGCTCATCCAGCCCAACCCTCTGCACTCAGCAGGGACATCCTCCACCAGATCAGGTTGCCCACAGCCCTGTGCAGCCTCACCTGCAATAGCTCCAGGGGTAAAGCCTCAACCACCTCCCTGGGCAACCTGCTCCAGAGTAACAGCAGCCTCCTGGTGCAGAACTTGTTCCTCACATCCAGGCTCCATCTGCTCTGCTCTAGTCTGAAGCCATCGGCCCTGCTCCTGGCCCTGCAGCCCCTTGGCAACAATCTCTCTGCAGCCTTCTTGCAGCCTCCTTCAGGTACTGGGAGACTGCTCTAAGGTCTCCCTGGAGCCTTCTCCTCCAGGCTGAACACCCCCAGCTCCCTCAGCCTGTCCCATAGCAGAGCTGCTCCAACCCCCTGAGCATCTTCATGGCCTCCTCTGGAGCCTCTCCATCAGCTCCAGGTCCTTCCCGTGCTGGGCCCTGACTTACCTGCATGGCTGCGAGCCCTCCTGAACTCTGCAAGAGAAGAGGCACCAGGGATGAATTAAACTGATTGCAGACTGGGGATGCCTCTGCCTTTGGGGGCTGGGAGGGGATGGAGAGCTGATCAAACTGGGAGGGGTAGCTTCCAACTCACCCAGTTCACCCTGGAGCTTCTCTGCAAAACAAGACAAAATTCTGTTACCCTCATGTCTGGGCAGGGTCTTCTGCAGGGGGTCTGGGCAGGGTCTTCTGCAGGGGGTCTGGGCCTTACCAGGAGCATTTCACACAATCAAAGTGTCACAGAAACCTTTTAGGTTGGAAGAGACCTTCAAGATCATCAATTCCAACCCTCACCCCAGGTCTCCACCAAACCATGGCTCTCAGCACCACATCTCCGTGGCTTGGAAATCCCTCTAGGGATGAGGCTTCCACCACCTCCTGGGCAGCCTGGGCCAGGCCTGGACAACTCTTGCAGAGGAAATTGTTCCTCATGTCCAACCTAACTCTCCCCTGGGGCAACCTGAGGCCTCTCATCTTACCACTTGATGCTTGGGAGAGGAGACCAACCCCAACCTCACTCCAACTTCCTCGCAGGGAGCTGCTGAGAGCCAGGTCTCCCCTCAGCCTCTTTTCCTCCAGACTGAACAACCCCAGGTCCCCCAGCTGCTCCTCACCACAGCTCTTCTCCACCAAGGCTACAATGCTTGGGTATGACCTAGCCTGGGACACAGGACCTGATTCTAGCTTAACTTTGGGGGGCTGGAGGTGATCCAAACCCGAGGCTGGTGTAGAGTCAGGAGCAAGGGATGGCCCAGCAGAACCTGGTTGTGCTCTGCTGTTTAGCCCCCGCTCTGCAGCTACTCTTTGATACCTTTATCCCTCAAGGAGGCAGCCAGGAGTCTGCCTTAGCCTCAATGCTCCAGACTTAGACTCCTTTAGGTGAGCTGAGTCAGCTGGAGGCACCTGGAGGAGCTGTGGCCCTGCTTGCAGACCCCTGCAGGTGGCCACCAAGGGTCTTCACGTGGCCAAGAGTCAAAATGCATCTAAAAATGTCTTGTTTCATGGACTCACAGAACATCAGAGGCTGGAAGGGACCTCCAGAGGTCATCCAGTCCAACCCCCTGCCAGAGCAGCATCCCCCAGGGCAGGCCACACAGGAATGCATCCGGGGGGGTTGGAAGCTCTCCACACCAGCAGACTCCACAACCCCCTCAGGGCAGCCTGCTCCAGGCTCCAGCAGCCTCACACCAAAGAAGTTTCTCCTCCTGCTCAGCTGGAACCTCCTGGCTGCCAGTTTGTGCCCCTTGCCCCTTGGCCTGGCCCTGGGCACCACTCAGCAGAGCCTGGCCCCAGCCTCTTGCCTCACCCCTCAGCTATTGACAGGCATTGATCAGATCCCTCTCAGCCTGCTCCTCCCCAGACCAAACAGCCCCAGGGCTCTCAGCCTCTCTCCACAGGAGAGATGCTCAAGGCCCCTAAGCATCCTCCTGGCTCTCCCCCTGGGCTCTCCCCAGCAGCTCTCTGTCTCTCTGGAACTGGGGACCCCCAAGCTGAGCACAGGATTGCAGGAGTGGTCTCAGCAGGGCAGAGCAGAGGGGGAGCAGAACCGCCCCAGCCCTGCTGGCCACATTTTCCTTGCTGCCCCCCAGGCTCCCCTTGGCCCTCTTGGCCCCCAGGGCACTTTGCTGTGCCATGCAGAACTTGCTGCCCACCAGCACCCCGAGGTCTTTCTCCATGGAGCTGCTCTCCAGCCCAGGACCCCATTGGGGCTTCCTGGCCACCAGGGCACATTGCTGGCCCATGGAGAACTTCTTGTCCACCAGCACTGCCAGGTCCTTCTCCACAGGGCTGCCCTCCAGCTCTTTGGTTCCAAAGTGGCATCTTCTCAACCACAAAGCACTGGAATCACCTTCAAGGCTCCAGGCTGAGGGGCACATCCTTACCAATTTTGCTCAGCAGCTCCTGCTTCTCTGCAGAGGGAAGAGAAAAGGAAATGAAAACCAAGCAAAAGATGGGCTGAGGAAAGCAAGGAAGGGATGGGAGCCTGAGGATGGCTGTAGGGATGGCAGTGGATGAGTTGTTTGTGCTTGTGGGACCAGCCTGGGCTTTGATCTCAATGTTTATAGAGCTCTTTGTAGAGAGAACTCCTCTGGGGTTTAACCTCTTACTGTATCTCTGACTGCCAGGGCTGGGCCTGAGCCATGGCTCCCAGCACCACAGCTCTGCAGCACTGAACAGCTCCAGGGATGGGCACTCAGCCTCCCCCCTGGGCAGCCTGGCACCTCCCTGACAACCCTTCCAGTGAAGCTCCTTCTGGTGCCCAACCTCAACCTCCCCTGGGGAAACTTGAGGCCATTTCTTCTCCTCCTGTTGCTGTTGCCTCTGAGCAGAGCCCAGCCCCCACCTGGCTGCAGCCTCCTCTCAGGGAGCTGCAGAGGTCAAGGAGCTCTCCCCTCAGCCTCCTCCTCTCCAGCCTCACCCCCCCAGCTCTCTCCCCAGCCCTCTTCTCCAGACCCTTCCCCAGCTCTGTTGCCCTTCTCTGGCCCTGCTCCAGCTCCTCAATGTCCTTCTGGGGGGCAGGAGCCCAAACCTGAACCCAGCACTCAAGCTGTGCCCAGCCCAGGGGCACCAGCCCTGCCCTGCTGCTGCTGCCCACCCCATTGCTGCTCCAGCCCAGGCTGCTGCTGCCCTCCTTGCCCCCCTGGGCACTGCTGCCTCAGCTCCAGCTGCTGCCACCCAGCACCCCCAGGGCCTTTGCTGCTGGGCCCTTTCCAGCCCCTCTGCCCCCAGCCTGGAGCCTTCCTGGGGTGGTTGTGCCCCAAGGGCAGGACTCAGCCCTTGGCCTTGGTGAACCTCAGCCCAGGGACCTCATCCTATGGCTCCAGCCTGGCCAGGTCCCTCTGCAGAGCCTCCAACCCTCCAGCAGATCAGCTCCCACCCAGCTTGGTGCCCTCTGCAAACTCCCTGAGGGACCCTTGATGCCCTCATCCAGCTCAGTGCTCAAGGGATTATCTTTTAGGTGGCTAAGAGGTGCTGAGCTGCACACCCCCAGGTCCCCCCCGATGCTCCCCGTACTGCACCCCTGGGGCAGGTGCCAAGCATCATCCAGGGGATGGTGAATAGAACACTGAAGATGATCAAAAGGAGGATGGAGGGAAAGAGCTATTTTACCTTTTTCAAAGATTTCTTTCTCCTCATCTGAAAAACAAAGAAAGAAAGAGAGAAATGGCAGAGAGAACAACACTGGTTAAGGCCAAAACCTCATCAAATGTGAGCTGAGAACTTCGGTGTTAGGCACTGAAGGGAGGTGAGGACTGGGATGGAGTTCAGGAGATGGTTTCAGAATAGGAAGAGAACACATTGTCCTCTGGGGATGTCCATCCTGCTCTGTTTAGTGCAGGAGTTGAGATCCTTGAACTGTGGAATCCATCAGGTTGGAAAGTGGTGATGATGATGGTGATGGTGATGATGATGATGATGATGATGATGATGATGATGGCACCAGGGCACCATTCATTTAATTGAAGGTGATGGTGGTAATGATGATGGCAGCAGCTTATCATCAGTTTGACTGGAGATGATGGGGATGATAGCACCAGGTCATCACTGATTGAATCCAAGGTGAAGGTGATGATGGTGGTGGTGGCACCAGGTCATCATTGAAGGTGGTGGTGTGGTGCTGCTGCTGGTGATGATGATGGTGATGATGATGGTGATGATGATGGTGACACCAGGGCATCATTCATTTAATTGAAGGTGATGCTGGTGGTGATGCTGGTGATGATGCTGGTGAGGATGCTGGTGATGATGATGGTGATGATGATGACACCAGGGCATCATTCATTTAATTGAAGGTGATGATGATGGTGATGATGACACCAGGGCACCATTAATGTAATTGAAGGTGATGATGATGGTGATGATGACACCAGGGCACCATTAATGTAATTGAAGGTGATGATGATGGTGATGATGACACCAGGGCACCATTAATGTAATTGAAGGTGATGATGATGGTGATGATGACACCAGGGCACCATTAATGTAATTGAAGGTGGTGCTGCTGCTGGCACCAGGTCACCATCAATCAGCTGAAAACTCTTGGCTTTGAACCAGGACCTTTTCCACAGGATCCACTTCTCATGGGCCAAGAACTTTTGGGAATTCTCCTGGACTCTTCCCACCAAAGGACTCTGAAACCCAACCCAAGGAAGTCAAAGGCTGCTGCTCTTACCCAGTTCCTTCTGGAGCTGGTCCATGTCTGGAAGAGAAGAGGTTTGGATATGAAATCTCCACTGCCTGCCTGCCGCCTTCATCCTCACAGGATTACAGAACTCAGGGCTGGAAAGGGACCTCTGGAGATCCTCCATCCCAAGCCCCCTGCCAGGGCAGGACCACCCAGAGCTGCTCACACAGCAACACACCTGGGGGGGGCTGGAAGCTCTTCACACCAGGAGACTCCACAACCCCTCAGGGCAGCCTGCTCCAGGCCCCCAGCAGCCTCACACCAAAGAAGTTTCTCCTCCCGCTCAGGTGGCACCTCCTGGGTTCCAGGCTGTGCCCCTTGCTCCTTGGCCTGTCCCTGGGCACCCCTCAGCAGAGCCTGGCTCCAGCCCTGCACATCTCTCCCCACGACTGAGGGCAGCCCTCAGGCTGCTCTGCTCCCAGCTCCCAGCCCCAGCAGCTCTCAGCCTGGCCCCACAGGAGGCGTTCCACAGCCCGCAGCAGCTCTGTGCCTCGGGGCTGGAGTCTCTCCGCGGGGATTCCAGCTGTGCCTGAGCAGGGCAGAGCAGGGGGAGCAGAAGCTCTCTGGACCTGCTCCCCACAGCCCTGGGAGGTTTTAGTTTCAGTTCTTCCCATTTTTACAAAACTTTATTTACTTTTCATTTCAATTCTTTTTGTCTTCTTTGGATTCATTTTCAGTTTATGAAAAGCAAAAGGAAAGCAAACCATTCCACCGAACCCCAAAGTGCTGCCACTGCCTCCAGCTGCCTTTTCAAAGCTTTGATTCTGCTCATTTCACTGTAAATTCAATTTCATTTTGGTCTGGTTTTGATTCATTTTCACTGCATTTTGTTACAGCAAACCCAACAGCAAAATGACTTAAAGCAATTGAGTTTCATTTCCTTCATTTGGGGCTTCAGACATTTGATTTTATCCATTCAGTGGAAATTCAATTCAATTCTTTTGTTTATTTATTTTTTTTAATGTTCTATTTTAATGTAATTTAAGTATTTTATTTTATCTTCATTTAATTAGTTTTTAGGTTAAATGGATTTACTTATTTTTGATTGTTTTATTTTATTCATATTTTAGTTCATTCATTTTTTATCTCATTTATATTTCTAATTTAATTCAGTTTTTTTAATTTATCCTCATTTAATTTCCTTTTAGTTTAGTTTATTGTTTGCTTATCTTTGATTATTTTCATGTGTATTTATTTTTATCTCAGTTCATTGATTTGTTTGTTAATGGTTATTTTATCTTATTTATTTTTTAATTTAATGGAATGATTTTATTTTATCTTCATTTAATTTATTTTTAGGTTAAATTATTTACTTATTTTTGATGATTTTATTTTTATTTTTATTTTATTTCATTGATTTATTTTTTAATTTTTATTTTATCTTATTTGCATTTGTAATTTAATAATTTTATTTAACCTTAATTTTATTTAGTTAGTTGAACTTATTTTTAGCTTATTATTTATTTTTTATCATTTTCTTTTATTTTTCTTTATTTTATTTCATAGATGTGTTTTTAATTTTTATTTTATCTTATTTATATTTATAATTTAATTATTTATTTTACCTTAATTTTATTTAGTTAGTTGAACTTATTTTTAGCTTATTATTTACTTATTTTTTATCATTTTCTTTGATTTTTCTTTATTTTTATTTTATTTCATATATTTATTTTTAATTTTTATTTTATCTTATTTATACTTTAATTAAATTATTTTATTTTACCTTAATTTTATTTAGTTAGTTGAACTTATTTTTAGCTTATTATTTACTTTTTTTTATCATTTTCTTTGATTTTTCTTTATTTTTATTTTATTTCATATATTTATTTTAATTTTTATTTATATCTTATTATACTTTAATTAATTATTTATTTTACCTTAATTTTATTTAGTTAGTTGAACTTATTTTTAGCTTATTATTTACTTTTTTTTATCATTTTCTTTGATTTTTCTTTATTTTTATTTTATTTCATAGATTTGTTTTTAATTTTTATTTTACCTTATTCATACTTATAATTTATTTATTTAATAATTAATAATTAAATAAATAATTATTTGAATTATTTATAATAACAAATTAGTAAATAAATAATTATTTAATAATTTAATAAATTTATTAATTTATTAATAAATTATTATAATAACTCGGTAATTTAATTAATATAATAAATTATTATATAATTATTATTTTATACATAATAAATAATTTTTTATTATTTTATTATCAAATAAATAATTATTTTATTATTTAATTATTATAATAATTTAATAATTTATTTATATTTAATTTTTATTATTATCTTTGATTTTTATTTATTTATATTTTTGATTGATCGACTTTTTAATCTTTATTTTATCTTGAATTTAATGTATCTATATTCATCTCTTTTAGCTAACCTAATTATCTAATCTAATTGAGTGAATTTATCTATTAATTTATCTATAATCTGATTGAATTATTTTACCTTTATTCTCTCATTTAATTTCACGTTTGGGGTTGGGTTTTTTCTGCTGGAACGCTTCCAGAGCTCAGCCCTGAGCTGGTGCTGAAGGGCCAGAGAGATTCAGACCCTGAAATCACTGCTTCAGCCTTACCTTCCTGGGACTCCTTCTGTGCACTTCCTGTGGACAGAGCAAAAGACTTCGGTGAGTACCTGAAACCCAACGAGGCTCAGCCCCAAACCCAAACTAAACTAAAACAATGAAACTGAAAGTGAACTTTGCAATGAAAAGGAAAATCCTAACAGTAATCACAACTAGCAGCAGCAGCAGCAACAGGGAAGCAGCTTGGTAAGCACAAGCACGGCCACAGCCTCCCCCATGGGCTCTGGGTCTGCTGGAAGGATTGCATCCTGTTACAGGCTGAGGCTGGATGCCTGTAGGGACCCCAAAGTTGAGGGTCTCCAGAGGCTGCAGCGGGCCAGGAGCTGGACTGGGATTTGTATTTCACTCTCCTAAGTCCTATCACACTGCCTGCAGAGGCAGCTTCTTCCCTTTCGCCTCCCAGGAGGCTGTTCCCTCCTTGCAGGGCAGTGAAGCCTGGTGTCAGCCTTGGCAGTGCTGCCCGACTGGGGCTTGGAGCTGCCCGACTGGGGCTTGGAGCTGCCCGACTGGGGCCTGCAGCTGCCTGACTGAGGCTTGGAGCTGCCCGACTGGGGCCTGGAGCTGCCCGACTGGGGCCTGCAGCTGCCCGACTGGGCTTGGAGCTGCCTGACTGGGGCCTGCAGCTGCCCGACTGGGGCTTGGAGCTGCCCGACTGGGGCTTGGAGCTGCCTAGTTGGGGGCTGGAGTTGCCTCCAGCAGCCTCACACCAAGGAATTTTCTCCTGCTCAGCTGGAACCTCCTGGCTGCCAGTTTGTGCCCCTTGGCCTGGCCCTGGGCACCACTCAGCAGAGCCTGGCCCCAGCCTCTTGCCCCCCACAGCTCCTTCAGCTCTTGCTGAGCATTGCTCGGATGCCCTCTGGGGCTGCTCTGCTCCAGGCTTTCAGTCCCAGGGCTCTCAGCCTTCGCTCCTCACAGAGCTGCCCTTCTTCATCATCCTCAGGGCCACCACTGGACTCTCTCCAGCAGCTCCCAGTCCCTCTTGAACTGGGGGAGCCCAGAACTGAAACCAATCCTCCAGCTGTGGCTACCCCAGGGCAGAGCAGATTGGGAGGAGAACCTCCCTTGCCCTGCTGCCCTCTTCTTGATGCCCCCAGGAGGCCTTTGTCCACAAGGGCCTCTTGCTGCCCCACAGATGACCAACTGGGACTTACTTTCCCGAGCTGTTATCTTCTTGTACTCTGAAAGAAAGAAGAAAGAGGCAGGGAGAAGGAAAATGTAATTTGGGTTTGTGCTTGGGAGCTGTCATAGAGTCACAGAATGCTCTGGGTGGGAAGGGACCTCCAGGGCTCATCCAGCCCAACCCTCTGCACTCAGCAGGGACATCCTCCACCAGATCAGGTTGCCCACAGCCCTGTGCAGCCTCACCTGCAATAGCTCCAGGGGTAAAGCCTCAACCACCTCCCTGGGCAACCTGCTCCAGAGTAACAGCAGCCTCCTGGTGCAGAACTTGTTCCTCACATCCAGGCTCCATCTGCTCTGCTCTAGTCTGAAGCCATCGGCCCTGCTCCTGGCCCTGCAGCCCCTTGGCAACAATCTCTCTGCAGCCTTCTTGCAGCCTCCTTCAGGTACTGGGAGACTGCTCTAAGGTCTCCCTGGAGCCTTCTCCTCCAGGCTGAACACCCCCAGCTCCCTCAGCCTGTCCCATAGCAGAGCTGCTCCAACCCCCTGAGCATCTTCATGGCCTCCTCTGGAGCCTCTCCATCAGCTCCAGGTCCTTCCTGTGCTGAGAGCTCCAGAGCTGGATGCTGGTGAAGCATCTCCTGTTCCTTGGTAGTTCTGCTTGGTAAGGAAGAGTCTTGGAGATACTCAAAGTCTGAGGCCCCATCCTTCAAGTTATCCAAGGTGTTTGGCCCCATCCTTGGAGGTAACCAAGCTCTGAGGCTCTGTGCTTGGAGATACCCAAGCTCTGAGGCTCCATCTTGGAGAGATACTCAAGGTGAGGCTCAGCAGGGCTCTGAGCAATCTGATCCAGAGGAGTATGTCCCTGCAGCCTGCAGGGAGGTTGGACTGGATGACCTCTGGAGGTCCCTTCCGACCTGAACCATTCTGTGACTGTGAGTAGAACTTACCTCTGATCTTGTAGAGGGTAGAGAGGACCAGGAGCAGGATCAGAAGCAGGATCACAATGAAAGCTGCCAGCCAAGGGGAGGTGGCAGGGAAGAAGACATCTGCAGAACGGGGCAGAAGATCAGTTAGGACTTTCCTTCACCAACTTCCTGCCTTGCTTACAAGCCTAAGAGTGAATCAAGAGGGATTTGGAGCTCGATTTCAATGCCAGGCAGCTGCAGGAGCAGTTCCCTGGGGCTTGGAGAACCCCTCTGGATCATTTCACAAAGCAGCAGAGATGGGAGAGTTAGATCAGGGTGGGACCCAATGGTCCTAAAGGTCTATTCCCATCATGAATCCATGATTCCATCACTGGATGTCAGAGAAACATATAGGGGAGAACATGGGAAGGGGATGGAGCAATGAGAGCAGATGACACCAAGCTGGGTGGGAGCTGATCTGCTGGAGGGTTGGAGGCTCTGCAGAGGGACCTGGCCAGGCTGGAGCCATAGGATGAGGTCCCTGGGATGAGGCTCACCAAGGCCAAGGGCTGAGTCCTGCCCTTGGGGCACAACCACCCCAGGAAGGCTCCAGGCTGGGGGCAGAGGGGCTGGAAAGGGCCCAGCAGCAAAGGCCCTGGGGGTGCTGGGTGGCAGCAGCTGGAGCTGAGGCAGCAGTGCCCAGGGGGGCAAGGAGGGCAGCAGCAGCCTGGGCTGGAGCAGCACTGGTGTGGGCAGCAGCAGCAGGGCAGGGCTGGTGCCCCTGGGCTGGGCACAGCTTGAGTGCTGGGTTCAGCTTTGGGCTCCTGACCCCCAGAAGGACATTGAGGAGCTGGAGCAGGGCCAGAGAAGGGCAACAGAGCTGGGGAAGGGTCTGGAGAAGAGGGCTGGGGAGAGAGCTGGGGGGGTTGAGGCTGGAGAGGAGGAGGCTGAGGGAGACCTCATGGCTTCTGGGGAGCTTCTCAGCACCCAACACCCCCAAGGCTCTTTCTTCATGGCTGCTCTCACTCCACTCAGCACCCAGCCTGGATTTATGCCTGGGGTTAGCCTGAGCCAGCTGCAGGACCTGGCACTTGGCCTGCTTGGCACTCGTGCAGCTGGCACTGCCTCTCCTCAAGCCTGTTGAGGTCCTTCTGGATGGATTCCTGCCCTCAGGTGAGACCAGCACCACCACACAGCTGCAGGATCCTTCCCAGGCCACAAGGCCACCCCTGACCTGCAATGACCACAGAAGACTCTGTTGATGTCCTCAGCACTTTGTCAATGACTTTGCAGGAGGCAGAGTTCCCAGCCCCTGGCTTGAGGACAAGGGAGCTGCTGGCATTAGCAGTGCTGCTGTTGCTGAGGGGAGTCCCAAGGATATCTTCTCCTCCACCACTTCTCCACAGCACCTGGACGTCAGCAAACAACCTCTCAGAGAGGCATTTGAGTCGGATTCCATCACCTTCATAACCATCCAGGACAAGCAGGGGGTGCTGGACACCACCTTAAGGAGAGGAGACAACAGGGGGAGGTTTGCTCAGAGACCGTGGTGGAGTTAGAGGCTCAGGAGGAGGAAGCCTGGGAGAACTTCTGCAGTGGTGAGGCCTCAAAAATGAGGTCCACACTGATCCCATGAGGTGACCACATCCTCCCTCAGCAGCTGCAAGGCTGAGGATGAAGCAAAGCCCCAGGGGTGCAGTACTGGGAGCATCGGGGGGGACCTGGGGGTGTGCAGCTCAGCACCTCTTAGCCACCTAAAAGATAATCCCTTGAGCACTGAGCTGGATGAGGGCATCAAGGGTCCCTCAGGGAGTTTGCAGAGGGCACCAAGCTGGGTGGGAGCTGATCTGCTGGAGGGTTGGAGGCTGTGCAGAGGGACCTGGCCAGGCTGGAGCCATAGGATGAGGTCCCTGGGATGAGGTTCACCAAGGCCAAGGGCTGAGTCCTGCCCTTGGGGCACAACCACCCCAGGAAGGCTCCAGGCTGGGGGCAGAGGGGCTGGAAAGGGCCCAGCAGCAAAGGCCCTGGGGGTGCTGGGTGGCAGCAGTTGGAGCTGAGGCAGCAGTGCCCAGGGGGCAAGGAGGCAGCAGCAGCCTGGGCTGGAGCAGCAATGGTGTGGGCAGCAGCAGCAGGGCAGGGCTGGTGCCCCTGGGCTGGGCACAGCTTGAGTGCTGGGTTCAGGTTTGGGCTCCTGACCCCCAGAAGGACATTGAGGAGCTGCCAGAGAAGGGCAACAGAGCTGGGGAAGGGTCTGGAGAAGAGGGCTGGGGAGGAGCTGGGGGGGTGAGGCTGGAGAGGAGGAGGCTGAGGGGAGAGCTCCTTGACCTCTGCAGCTCCCTGAGAGGAGGCTGCAGCCAGGTGGGGGCTGGGCTCTGCTCAGAGGCAACAGCACCAGGAGGAGAAGAAATGGCCTCAAGTTTCCCCAGGGGAGGTTGAGGTTGGGCACCAGAAGGAGCTTCAATGGAAGGGTTGTCAGGGAGGTGCCAGGCTGCCCAGGGGGGAGGCTGAGTGCCCATCCCTGGAGCTGTTCAGTGCTGCAGAGCTGTGGTGCTGGGAGCCATGGCTCAGCCCCAGCCCTGGCAGAGTTCGAGATGAGTTGGGGGAGGTTGGATGATGTCAGAGGTCTTCTCCAACCCAAAGGATTCTGTGACCCTATGAAATGGAACTATCAGAGAGCAAACTACCTGCAGTGGACTGGGGTGGAAACATCAACAGCCAGAGGAAGGAGGATGCTATCAGATGGACTCCAGAGAGCTCCATGCCTGTGTGGAAGATGAAAGGCCACATTGGAGGGGAAGAGAAAGAATGTGGAGTCTCCATCATGGCCAGGGTGAGTCCAGCTGAGGGAGGGAAGGGAAGGTTTGGGAAGGGAAGGTTT
>JAAWVA010000453.1:0-22024 GCA_015227895.2 Colaptes auratus
TTGCAGACAGGAAACACTCAGGGGACCAAAGGTCATCCACCAGGCTGGGGCTCAAGCCAGGGTTACAACCCACATTTCCTGACCTCTGAGGCAGTGCTAACCCCACTGAACCCCCTTTGTCCGTCTCTAGGAGCATTATATTTCCTCTGCTCTTTCCATGGCTTTCAACAGGACCTAAAGCCCCATGGACATGGTTTGTGCAGTGTATGTTCAGCTGCCTGGCCAAGCAATTCCTCTGAAGCCTCAAACATTGCTTTAGCAGAACTATGTGGTGCTGCTAATGTGGCCACATGCCCCCTGCCTGTGCATGCTGTCACCAGGCTGCTTTGAGAGCTGTGGGTGAGCCCCACTCAAAGCACCCTTGCTGGCCTCCCTTTCTGCCAGAGGATGTTTGCTGTGTCCAGGTGCTGGTGTGGCTTCCTCCTCCTCTCCTCCTCCTCCTCTCTCATGTGTCAGCACATTGCAGAGCAGTGAGCACCGCCTGGGGTGTCGTTGCTGACCCATCTGTGCTTTGAATCCATCCCAAATGGTCTGCTGTTTGTACAGGCTGGGGTGGGTGCTGGGGTGGTCAGGAGATGCCCTGGGCTATTATGGGTTGTTTGAGCAGACTTCCTTCCTTCCTTCCCTCCACCCCTCGCCTAACCCATAGACCAACACCACTCCTCTGGATTTGGTAGCAAAACTCTTCATTTCGGGTTAGGTCCACTTTTTTAGGATCTTATGCAAGCAGTTGGCTCTCTTGGCTAGCTTAGATCCATAGTGGGTGCTCTGGGCCACATCCAGCAAGGCTAAACTCCTAGAGAGGGTCCCCATGCAGCAGAGGGCTGGAGGAGGAAGCTGAGCTGTTCCCTGTGTGACCATGAGGGCTGCAAGTTCTGTCTGGACAATAAAAATGTCCAAATGGATAAACTGGAGGTCATTTGGCCCAAGGGATTGGTCATCCCCCTTATGTTGGCTGTTCTCCTGCATATTTCAGCCAGGACCTTGCATTTCTCCTGTGGTATTGCTCTGGAGGTTTACAGCAAGAGGACATGAGGCTAATTTCAGGAAGGCTGTGGCAGTCCCTGGGGCTTTGTTTATATTCTGGACACCATCTCCTCTTGTAGCTGTACAGAGGCCCACAGCAGAGAGGGTGCCTGCATGGATGTGTTGTACATTTGTGTTTGTGATGTTCCAGGAAAACACCAGGAGATGAAATCTCTTTTTCCACTGTTTCCACCCTCCCCCCTCCTCCCCCCACCCCCCCTTCCCAGAGTGATTTATTAATAATTTGTGTTCCATTACCAAAAAAGAAACTATATTTTAAAAAAAATATATATATTTAAAAATAATAATAAAATGGCCTTTTATGTGAATTGTACTGTGCCCTGAAATTGTTTTAGCAGCAGAGGATAATTTACTGTTGGGGCTTCAGGAGTCAGCGCAGAGCACAATGCCATCTCCATATTCATATTTCAGATCTGTCAGAGCACCCGGATTGCTCCTGTAATCAGATGGATTTCCATTCCAGTCCTTGAGAGACAAGAAAACTGGCCAGCACAGAGAGATCCTTGGCAATTAAAATGAATAAGAGCTGCCACTCTCAGTGGATGTCTTCTGGGTTACCATGGGGGACAGAGATTGGTATGAGGTTTAATCAGGCACTAACAGCACCTTGCTGGGAACTTCATGGCTGATAAAGGCAGCAGCATCAGACCAAGTAGCTCCTCTCTTTTTAAAGGGAAAGCAGCCCCCTTTTCTTTCCCCTCTTCTTTAATATAATAAATCCCAGGAAGTTTTGAAGCATTTGGTGGCAGAGAAGAGTTAGAGGCTTTGGGGTTACTTTTCTTTTCATCCCCACAAATGAATCACCCCTCTTTGGTGGGTAAAATCAAGGCAATGCCCAGAACGCTACTCATGTGCATGTTTCAACATTAAACATGTGCAGGGTGGGGTTTGATTGCTGATGTTTTGCCTGGGCTGTGGCTACTAATGTGATCTTTGTTGGGTTTGGGGTTTTTTTTAATTAATTTTGCAGTGACTTTGTGGCTACTGAAGGGCGACAGATTGGCAGCCTAGAGCTGGAAATCCTTTACTTATTGCCAGAACAACTACAAGGCAGGCAGCAGCAATGAAAGCATCCCCAGCTGGCACGGAAGGTCCAGAGCAAGGATGAAGGTGAATATTCCCAGGCTTTTTGCTGGGATTGCTCATAAAAGTACCAATTAGTGCCAACCTCTATTTTGTGTTGGAGGAAGCACCATTCCACTAGGACGGGACTGTTACAGGGGGCACCTTTACTTCTCTGCTGGCTACAACTTTCCATCCTCTTAGCAATAGCATGAGGGGCAGTGGTTAGAAACTGGAGCAGGGCAGATTTAGGTTGGACATCAGGAGGAAGTTTTGCACAATGACAGTGGTGAGATACTGAAACAGGTTGCCCAGGGATGCGGCTGAAAGTCTCTCTCATCAGACTTGCTGTGGCCCTGGGCAGCCTGCTCTAGCTGGAGGTGTCCCTGCCGCCTGCAGGGAGGTTGGACAAGGTGATCTTTGAGGGTCCCTTCCCAACCCAATGAAGTCTGTGACTCTGTGAATCCTTGAGGAAATGGCCTGAATCAGCACCCACAAGCTTTCTGGACTAATTCAGTATGGTGCCAAGTCTCAGGTGAGCTGTGAGCCCCTCCATGCCCTGTCATGCCAAGGAGTGATCCATGCGAGCCAGAAGCACACAGAGCGATGCAGGGAGGCAAGTTGCTACCTCCATAGCACCTGCCAGGCTGGTCTGGGTGAGCTGCCTGTCACTGTCTCTTTGTTTAACAGGGCTTGCTGTCACAGGGAGCAGATACAAGCCTGAGCAGGGTAGATTCAGGGTGGAGAACAGGAAGAAATTCTTTCCAGTGAGGATGGTGAGACACTGGAACAGGTTGCCCAGGGATGTGGTTGAGGTCCCATCCCGGAGGTGTTCAAGGCCAGGCTGGATGGGGCCTTGAGTAATCTGGGCTGGTGGGAGGTGTCCCTGCCCATGGCAGGGGGTTGGAACTGGATGGTCTTTAAGTTCCCTTCTAACCCAAACCATTTTATGAATCTGTAGATCTAGGTCAGGAGTAAAAGGGAACTTCTCCTGTTGTGTCTGGCCCCCGAACGCGAGCGGCCATCATGTCGGTGCGTCACCAGAAAGGTTTGTGTGCTGCACCACAGGAATAGTAACGTTTGGCTTGTGAGGCTGAAGAGCCACAACTCCATTTATCCACTTCCAGTCCCTTGCTGTGAGGGGTGGGGGGTGAGGGTATGGGGGTGGGCTGTGGCAGGGACAGTACCACACGAGGGTTTTCCCTTCAGGAAGCCTTGGCAGCGCCTGCACCGCCTCTGGGCCGCCAAGCTATTTTCGCCTTGCTAGGTTTCATCTGTGTTGGTGGGTGCTTTTTTCTTTTTTCTCTTCACCTTTTGGAGACCCCTTCGCTCTCCCCTCTTAAATCTGCGCTCACCACAGAGCAGACATAATCCCAGATTTTCAGTAAATCAACACTATATGCTCCCTACTGACTCGGAGAATTTGATACTGACAGATTGTTACACCTCAAAGAAAAACGCCGCTGTAGTTTTCCCTACCACGCTTTGCCGGGCGAGGACGGATGTGTGGTATCCATTATGGATGGAACAGCACAGGTAGCCTGCCATAATACACCCATTTTCAATGTATATTTCATGACTGAGAGCATGGGTGCAGCTCTGAATCACTGCCCTCCTCTTTCAGCTCCCCAAACCCACCCTCGTCCGGAATATTGCAGCTGGTACAATGAACTCCTTTCAGCAGCAGCAGCAGCAACGGCAGCAGCACGGCAGGTCTGAGTCCTGTGCAAAGCCATTGTTTAATCTACACATGTAGAGGAGCCACCCCTGTAGGACAGCAACATTTTGCATTTAGATGGCAGGAGATATCTGTGCCTGGCTACGTGCTGGACCGATGTGTAATTAGTGTTGCCTTTCAACCTCTCCGTTTGGTGGCTAAATTCTACACTGGGAGAGAAGTTATATTCAATCCTAGGACGTGATGCTGAGCAGCAGCAATGCCTGTATGCTGGGTAATTCTCCCATGTACTCAATGAAGGGATTAAATGCATTCCCCCTCCTCACCCTCAATTTTCCTAGATCCCTTAAAGGGCTACTACTGCCTGCATAATCTTCATCCCTGAACTCAAATCCTTCGGATCCTCTGGGGCCCTTATTAACTGAATGTTTGCTATGGTCTGCCTGGAAATGGTCTTCCATCTCCTCATTGTTTTGCAAAGACTGTGCCATGATTTTGGGGTTTTTTTGAGCAAATCCTTCCTTTTCATCTGTCCTTTATTATCCCAGATGGACACAAGTGCAGGGAACTCTCCTTTTAGCAGCGAGGTCTCCATTCAGTGAGCTGCATAAAGATATCATATGCAAAAAAAAAAAGAGATCTTTGGGTCTGATCAGCTCCATCCTGCCCAGACCCATCTGGGGTCTGCAAATTTGCAGATGCTACCAAGTTGAGAGCAGACGTTGGTCAGTTAGAGGGCTGAAGAGCTCTGCAGAGGGACCTTGACTGACTGGACAGCTGGGCAGAGGCCAACAGGATGGCATTCAACAAGTCCAAGTGCAAGGTGCTGCACTTTGGCCACAGCAACCCCAAGCAGAGCTACAGGCTGGGGTCAGAGTGTCTGGAGAGCTCCCAAACAGAGAGGGACTTGGGGGTGCTGGTTGACAGCGGCCTAAACATGAGCCAGCAGTGTGCCCAGGTGGCCAAGAAGGCCAATGGCATCCTGGCCTGCATTAGGAATAGTGTGGCCAGCAGGAGCAGGGAGGTCATTGTGCCCTGTGCTCAGCACTGGTTAGGCCACACCTTGAGTCCTGTGTCCAGTTCTGGGCCCCTCAGTTTAAGAAGGACATTGAGAGACTTGAAGGTGTCCAGAGAAGGGCAACAAGGCTGGGGAGAGGCCTTGAGCACAGCCCTGTGAGGAGAGGCTGAGGGAGCTGGGGTTGCTTAGCCTGCAGAAGAGGAGGCTCAGGGGAGACCTCATTGCTCTCTACAACTACCTGAAAGGAGGTTGTAGCCAGGAAGAGGTTGGCCTCTTCTCTCTAGCAACCAGCACCAGAACAAGAGGTCACAGTCTCAAGCTGCACCAGGGGAAGTTTAGGCTGGAGGTGAGGAGGAAGTTCTTCACTGAGAGAGTCATTCGTCGTTGGAATGTGCTGCCCAGGGAGGTGGTGGAGTCACTGTCCCTGGAGGTGTTCCAGAGGGGATTGGATGTGGCACTTGGTGCCATGGTCTAGTCCTGAGGTCTGTGGTGCCAGGTTGGACTCGATGATCTTGAGGTCTCTTCCAACCTTGGTGATACTGTGACCCACCACAGGGTAAGCCACTCCATCCTGGTTCCCTGTAAAGGGCAGAGATACCACCCTGGGCAAGCCCAGGCTGATCCTGAGAACTTCTGAGCAGCGTTTGCTCCCCCAAACAGATTCTTCCTCCTTTGCAGTGCGGAGAGCCTCATCATGCTGCCTCGTTGCTTAAACACTCCTGAGCATTCCCCAGGGAATGTCACTCGGAGCGACAGAGAGGAATAGATGGCTGGAGGCTTTCCTTGACAACAAAGGGTGAATTCCTATCTGCACTGGAGGGAGAAAACATCAAGGGAAAAAGGTGCTAAAACACTGTCATAAGTAAGAAATCACATCCTCTTCCTTTCCCCTCATTTCCCTTTGAACCACTAGGAGGTCCCTTATCCAGGAGGTTCCTTGTCCGTGCAGTTCCTTCTCCAGGAGAAGCTCGGTGTTCAAGGAAGGTAGGGGAGGAGAGAGGAAGTCTGGCAGGTTCTACTCTACAGGTTCCCTAGTTTCTAGCTCTCCCAGAAGGACAGAAGAACCACCCACGATGAGGAAAGGGTCTCTGGATGCCAGGGCAGGCCTGGTAAGAGCTGCGCTGCAGCCAGGGTGGAGAAGAACTGCTCCTTTGCAAGCATCCACAGAACTGAGCATCCAAACACTGGGAAGGAGGAGAGGAGAGGTTCGGAGAGGAGAGGTTCGGAGAGGAGAGGAGAGGTTCGGAGAGGTTCGGTTCGGAGAGGAGAGGTTCGGAGAGGAGAGGAGAGGGGAGGGGAGGAGAGGAGAGGAGAGGAGGGGTTCGGAGAGGAGAGGAGAGGTTCGGAGAGGAGAGGTTCGGAGAGGAGAGGTTCGGAGAGGAGAGGAGAGGTTCGGAGAGGAGAGGAGAGGAGAGGAGAGGTTCGGAGAGGAGAGGAGAGGAGAGGAGAGGAGAGGAGAGGAGAGGAGAGGAGAGGAGAGGAGAGGAGAGGAGAGGAGAGGAGAGGAGAGGAGGAAAAGAATATAAATACAAAATTAAATTCAATTAATAATAATAAAAAACTTAGCCAAAGAGTTGTACTTGAATAGACAACCAGGAATAGTGTAATAGAAGGGAAATATTTTATCTGTCCAGTTGGTTAGTGATTCCACAGACAAATTTATAGGTGTTAAATTGGACACCAGAGGGCTTCCATATTGTTCTGTGAACGGCTGTATTGCAGAAGGAGTCATATTAAATGCAACAGAGGCAAGGCAGTGTTCAAACCCCCACATGTTCTGTGTGCTGTGCCATAATTAGCTAGGCTGGCAGGCAAATTACAGCTGAAAAGGAGCATTCTCTACAGTTTGGGGAGGATTCATCTGAAATTTTTCCCATTAGCCAGTGGTGACCCTCCCAGCAGAGCAGTGCAGAGCCATGGGGCAGTGTTTTAGAGCATCAGTTAGGATTATTTGGGGCACTGGCCTAGGAAGGAGGGGCAGCACCTGCTGATAGCCCAGCACAAGTGTACAGCACCAAGGGTGTTCCTCCAAGGGCTTCTGTCCAAACAGTAACCTGACCCAACCTCACTTAGATAGAAGATTTGACACGGCGTGGCTCCAGGCAGCAGCACAGGGAGTGCTGCTTCCCACCCTGACTCAGCTCAGAGGCAGGCTGCGAACGGTGCCTGGGAGAACAAAAGGAGAGCAGGGGAGAAAAGAGGAAGCTGAAGCTTACAAAATACAGCCCCAGACTGAAGCTTATGTGTTGAAGCAGAGGCTGCAAAACATTGCAAGGCTCTTCTGAAAGGCTGATTTGAAAAGACTGAATGCATTTCAGAGCAGAGCCAGTGCCTCTGCACGCACTGTGCTGGGATAGATTTACAGCAGAAACCCACGGGGACCGATTCAGCGCTGGAGCGACTGAACCCAACTCTATTGAAGTTAATGGACTTGTGCCTGCTGATATCAGAGATGAATTTAGTCTATGGAGAAGGAAAATGGGATTTAACCTGCAAATCACCTGTTATGGAGACTAACAGCATAATAGATGAGCAAAAGACAAGCAAGAATTCGGGAGTTTGCTTAAAATGCTTGGCTCTGTGCTCACCCAGCCTGCATTCCCCACTAGCTAGCACTCTGAACAGCAGCATTTAACATTCACATGCCAGTAACAGCCAGAGATCCTGGGAGGGTCCCGCTGCACTCAGTGCTCTGCAGACACAAAAGCATGCTGGGGTGCACTAACAGGAGTGGGGGGAATTTCTCCTCCCACTCTAATCTGCCCTGGTGAGACCACACCTGGAATATCACATCCAGTTCCCACCCAGTTCAGGAGGGACAGGGATCTGCTGGAGAGAGTCCAGGGGAGGGCTACAAGGATGATGAAGGGACTGGAGCACTGCCTGGGGAGGTGAGGCTGAGAGCCCTGGGGCTGTTCAGTCTGGAGAGGAGAAGACTGAGAGGGGATTTAATCAATGTCTATAGATATCTGAGGGCTGGGGGTCAGGAGGGAGGAGACAGGCTCTGCTCAGTTGTACCCTGTGATAGGACAAGGGGCAATGGATATAAACTCCAGCACAGGAGGCTTCACCTCAACATGAGGAGGAACTTCTTCACTGTGAGGGTCCCCAGAGCCCTGGAGCAGGCTGCCCAGAGAGGTTGTGGAGTCTCCTCTGGAGCCTTTCCAGCCCCATCTGGATGTGTTCCTGTGTGACCTGTGCTGGATTCCATGGTCCTGCCCTGGCAGGGGGCTTGGACTTGATGATCTCCAGAGGTCCCTTCCAACCCCTAACATCCTGTGATCCCTTATCTTTGCTTCCACTTCCCTTATCTTTGCTTCCACTTTTCTTCTTGCACATGGAGGCCAATTAGAGGAGGTGATGTTGTGAGTTGGAGTCAAGATTTAACACTGTGGGACTGATACCTGAGGGGCAATTTCTAGGAGGCTGATCTGGAGGAGGGTCTGGAGAACAGGCCTGGCTGGGGGACCTGGGGTTGTTCAGTGTGGAGAAGAGGAGTCCTCTACAGATCCTGAAAGAAGGTTGCAGTGAGGTGGGGGCTGGGGTCTTCTCCCTGGTAACAAGTGATAGGACAAGAGACAGTGGTTTCAAGTTGCACCAGGGGAGGTTAGGATGGAGATTAGAAGAAACTTCTTCCCTAAAAGGGCTCTCAAACAGTGAAACAGGCTGCCAGGGAAGTGGTTGAATCCCTGTCCGTGGCGGTGTTCAGAAGACACAGAGATGTGGTACTGAGGGACACGGTTTAGCACCAGCCTTGCTAGAGTTAGAGAGGATGGTTGGGCTCAACCATCTTAAAAGTCTGTTTTAACCAAAATGAGCTTATGATTGTCTGAAATGACATCCCCAAGCCAGCACAAGCATGGTTAGGCCACACCTGGAGTACTGTGTCCAGTTCTGGGACCCTCAGTTTAGGAAGGAGGTTGACTTGCTAGAAGGTGTCCAGAGAAGGGCAACAAAGTTGGTGAGGGGTTTGGAGCACAGCCCTGTGAGGAGAGGCTGAGGGAGCTGGGGCTGCTTAGCCTGGAGAGGAGGAGACTCAGGGGTGACCTTATTGCTCTCTACAACTACCTGAGGGGAGATTGTAGCCAGGCAGAGGTTGGTCTCTTTTCCCAGGCAGGCAGCACCAGAACAAGAGGACACAGTCTCAGGCTGTGCCAGGGGAGGTTTAGGCTGGATGTTAGAAGGAAGTTCTTTACAGAGAGAGTGATTGCCCATTGGAATGGTCTGCCCAGGGAGGTGGTGGAGTCTCCTTCATTGGAGGTGTTCAGGAGGAGACTTGCTGGGGTGCTTGGTGCCATGATCTAGTTGTTTGGGTGGGTTGGATTGGTCGATAGGTTGGACATGATGATCTTGAAGGTCTCTTCCAACCTGGTTTATTGTATTATTGTATTGTATCCACACACGATGCCATGTGCCAAAGCAATGCTGACTTCCTCTCTGAAATGCACCTGAGGAGTTCAGCTTCTTGTGTTTCTCTCATGGTTGCATACCTTGTCAGACTGAACTCACACAGAGCTGAGGCCCAAGCCAAGGTGAGGTGAGATAAGCACTAAGAGTAATCTCTTTGCTGCCAGAGTGGTCAGGGATTGGAACAAGCTGTCCAGGGAGGTGGTGAGTCACCATCCCTCGAGGTGTCCAAGAAACCTGTGGCCATGGCACTTTGGGACATGGTTTAATGGCCATGGTGGGGTTAGGTCACCAGTTGGACTCTTAGATCTTGGAGGTCTCTTTCCAACCAAAGCAATTCTGTGATTCAAGACATATTGACATAGCTGCAGCACAGCCAATTTTAGGGCGATCAGGACTGAAAGACATGGACACCAAATATTCCAAAATCAGATCAAATTGATTAATAGAATGAATGAGGGGACTGCCTTACTGTATCTTTGCTGATGGCAATAAGGCAATGCATCACCAGGAGGGAAGACTGATGCAGGAATAAATAAAGGCTGTTTGCATATAAAATCCTGCACTGTGCCCTGCAAGGATTCGCAGTGGCCCTGGTGCACAGCTCTGTGATTTGGAGAGACTGAGCCCTTCCCCTGCCTGTAGGGTATAAAACGACCACAGCTTTTGGTTCGGTGTGTTGCATATGCCACAGATGCTCTAGTTGATTAGTTAGGGTTGGGTGATTGGTTGGACTTGGTGATCTTGGAGGTCTCTTCCAACTGGTTGCTTCTAGGGCAGAAGACCCCGCTAGGATGTCCACCTGCCACTGAAGGACTTGATAAAAATGTCACTGAATCCAAAGAGAAGTGATATCTTTCTTCTGAACTCTTTCTAGGTTTTCCCCTCTTTTCTTTCTCCCTGTTTTCCCTCTGCTCTGGGCCAATCTAACAAATCCAACCCATTGGCTGTTTGGTGGCAGTTCACTTTTATTTACACCAAGAAAATGTTTGAATCTCAGTACAACCTTCCCTACTGCCCAGAGCTGGCTCAGGGTATTGGCTTGTAACACCCTCCATTAGCATATCTGTTCTAAACCTCAGTTTACATCAGTCTTGTCATCTTCTTGCCATGTAACAGTACATTAACCCTGTATTTGACAGTGTTATTAGATGTAAGAGGCCAGTGTCTGAGCTGGACTAAAGTACATCTCCTTTACTGATGACTATCCAGTGGTCAGAATGGAAGTGCTACTCAGAAATGAGTGACACTCTGTTTGCAGACAAACCATGGACATAGTGATTTCCCTGACACCACTTCTCTCTCTTTTTTTCAAGATGTCTAAGACTCATTTTCCCTTAGTTTTGCCATAGTTCAAAGGACACTTCAGACTTGTGACTATAAGTCCAAATGCAGGAATTGTTTTCAGCCAGAGATAGCTTGCTTAAGAAAGTGTGGCAAGATAGATGGATAGAAGGAACATTGTGAAGTCTTCAGAGCAAGAGAATGTAATGACAACTCTTCTATTGAGATGATTTTTTTGCATAGTAGAGAAGGGTAACTCACATGAGTAATTAAATCCTCTTTTCTCCTAAATTAACAGATTTCATTCTTTTTAATGGCTGGAGACCCCGTCCTACTTTGAGACATACTGATGATGATTTCCACATCTGCATGCTATGGATCTCACATAAACAGATATTAGTAGAACTGAGAGAGTCATTCAACATTGGAATGGGCTGCCCAGGTAGGTGGTGGAGTCATCATCCCTGGAGGTGTTCAAGAGGGGACTGGATGTGGCACTTGGTGCTGTGGTTTAGTCATGAGGTCTGTGGTGCCAGGTTGGACTTGATGATCTTTGAGGTCTCTTCCAACCTTGGTGATTCTGTGATTCTGTGATTTAGATTCTGAGGGAGCTGGATGAAAGTAACCAACATTAGAGCTTATTAAAGCTGTTACTAATCACATTGATGAGATCAATACTGATGACTTGCAGTTTGAAAGCATCATCTACTGCTTCCTGGCTCATGGGCAATGAAACAATGTCAGGTGACCCAGCAATTTGTTCTCGTGGAGGAACAATTTGTGGCATGGCATAGACTCACAGAATGGTAGGGGTTGGAAGGGACCTCTGGAGATCACTGAGTTCAACCCCTCTGCCAGAGCAGGAGCACCCAGGGCAGGTCACACAGGCACACATCCAGGTGAGTCTTGAAAGTGTCCAGAGAAGGAGACTCCACAACCTCTCTGGGTTTCCTGCTTCAGGGCTCCAACACTCATAAAGTTTTTCTCCATGTCAAGGTGTGATGCTGTCTTCTGGGTGGGATCCACTGCCCCTTGTCCTATCACAGAGACTAGCCCCTTCCTCTTCACATGATGGTGATGGACCCATACTCTGCCATGACAAGACAAACTCACTCCCAGCAAGTATATAAAGCATTAAACCCAAGAAATAAACAAATTGATTTAAATCTCACTTTAAACAAAATCCAAAATAGCATGGGACCAACTGTAGAGTTTTCCCCATGCCACTTTCTTACACACCCTGAGTCCTGTGTCCAGTTCTGGGCTCCTCAATTTAAGAAGGACATTGAGAGACTTGAAGGTGTCCAGAGAAGGGCAACGAGGCTGGGGAGGGGTCTGGAGCACAGCCCTGTGAGGAGAGGCTGAGGGAGCTGGGGTTGCTTAGCCTGGAGAAGAGGAGGCTCAGAGGAGACCTTCTTGCTCCCTAGAACTCCCTGAAGGGAGGCTGTAGCCAGGTGGGGGTTGGTCTCTTCTCCCAGGCAAGCAGCACCAGAACAGGAGGACACAGTCTCAAGCTGTGCCGTGGGAGGTTTAGGCTGAAGGTGAGGAGAAAGTTCTTCCCAGCAAGAGAGATTGGCCCTTGGGATGTGCTGCCCAGGGAGGTGGTGGAGTCACCATCCCTGGAGGTGTTTAGGAAGAGCCTGGCTGAGGCACTTGGTGCCATGGTTTAGTTGATCAGATGGTGCTGGGTGAGAGGTTGGACTCGATGATCTCAAAGGTCTTTTCCAACCTGGCTAATTCTATTCTATTCTATTCTATTCTATTCTATTCTATTCTATTCTATTCTATTCTATTCTATTCTATTCTATTCCTATTCTTCCATTCCATTCCATTCCATTCCATTCCATTCCATCATTCCATTCCATTCCATTCCATTCCATTCCATTCTATTTGATCCCATCCCATCCCATCCCATCCCATCCCATCCCATCCCATCCCATCCCATCCCATCCCATCCCATCCCATCCCATTCCATTCTGTCAGCTGATGGGCTGAGGCACAGGAAGTCCCATGGAAACACCAGGGAGAATTTTTTCCACTGTGAGGGTGACCGAACCCTGGAGCAGGCTGCCCAGGGAGGTTGTGGAGTTTCCCTCTCTGGAGGTATTCAAGACCCATCTGGATGTGTTCCTGTGTGACCTGCTCTAGGTGATCCTGCTCTGGCAGGGGGGTTGGACTGGATGAGCTTTGGAGGTCCCTTCCAGCCCCTGACATTCTCTGATGGGTTTTCAAGCAGTTGTGTTAGCTGGAGCAAGTTTCCTCTGGGCTGCAGTGTGTGTAGGTAAGTGGCCAGGTCTATGCAACACTTCCCCCTCAGCCTTTCCTCCTGCTTCTCCTCCAAGGTGGCATTTCAGAGGCATGCCAAGAAAGGGCAGCCCCAGAGGGACTGTCAAAAACCAGCACAACCCAGAGCAGCCCCGAGGCTGTTCTGAATTGCACCAGGGGTTAAACCTGCCTCCAGCCAGCCTCGGGATTGGGGGTGTACATCAGGGCTGCCACGGCCCAGGAGCTCCCTGCTCCGTGGTGAACTGGTTGCTACTGAAGGGTGTCTGAGAGCAAACTGTCTGGAGCCAGTCTAGATTCAGAGTGCTGCAGCAGGGAGCAAAACCTGGCCTCCTGCCCCTGCTTTGCCCAGAAGAAAAGGCCACCCATGTTCTGGCTCTCAGCCACCAAAATCTGTGCCAGAAGAGCCTCCACAATTTTTCCCCAGGTGTGGCCTCTACCCAGATGTGCAACGTACAGAAGTTCACTACTTGTCTGCTAATACATACACCTCCTCCAGCCCTGGGCTCCCAGTTCAACTGGAGAGGGTCCAATGGAGGCTGTGAGGATGCTGAAGGGACTGAAACATCTGTGTGGTGAGGAAAGGCTGAGAGACCTGGGGCTGGTTAGTCTGGAGAAGAGAAGGCTGAGAGGACATCTTAATAATGGTTAGGAATATCTGAAGGATGAGGAGCAAGAAGAAGGGACCAGGTTCTTTACAGCAGTGTCCTGTGACAGAATAAAGGGCAATGCATACCAGCTGGAATCCAAGAAATTCCATCTCAACATGAGGAAAAACTTCTTTATTGTGAGGATGCTGGAGCCTGGAGCAGGCTGCCCAAAGAGCTTCTCCTCCTATGGAGTCATTCAAAAGCCATCTGGATGATGGTTTTGCCCTAGGTGATCCTGCTCTGGCAGAGGGGTTGGACTCAATGATCTCCAGGGGTCCCTACCGACCTCTACCATTCCATCAGAAGGGCAACAAAGCTGGGGAGGGGCCTGGAGCACAGCCCTGGGGGAGAGGCTGAGGGAGCTGGGGTTGCTTAGCCTGGAGAAGAGGAGGCTCAGGGGAGACCTTCTTGCTCTCTCCAACTCCCGAAGGGAGGTTGTAGCCAGGTGGGGGTTGGTCTCTTCTCCCAGGCAAGCAGCACCAGAAACAAGAGGACACAGTCTCAGGCTGCACCAGGGGAGGTGTAGGATGGGTGTTAGGAAGAAATTCTTCCTAGAAAGAGAGATTGGCCCTTGGGATGTGCTGCCCAGGGAGGTGGTGGAGTCCCCATCCCTGGAGGTGTTTAGGAAGAGCCTGGATGAGGCACTTGGTGCCATGGTTTAGTTGATCAGATGGTGTTGGGTGATAGGTTGGACTTGATGATCTCAAAGGTCTTTTCCAACCTGGTAATTCTATTCTCTATATTCTATTCTCTATATTCTATTCTGTGATGTGATTCTGTGTCACCATGATAATGAAGACACAGGAAAGGGGAAAGATTGCACTTGCAAATGGGCATCTACCGTTGGAGGCTGTATCCTTTACTGCCCAGGACTGGGGAGCCTCTAAAGCTGGTTAATTATCTCCAAGCTGAAGGGCTTAATTGGGAATGTCACAAGCTAAACTTTCTTCTCTTTGACAAGCTGTCTACCTCACGTGGTGCTCAGAAAAAACACACCAGACAGCAAACTCAGTTCACTTTCCATTGTTTCTGTTCCATGCAACTGCCAGCAGCCAGGCAAATGCTCCTGAACGTGTCACCATGCTTCCATCCACACAGCCTGCACTGCAGTGATGGCATCCAGGCTCAGGCAAGAGAATGATGATGAAGGTCAAGTGTGGAGGAAAGAAACTCTAAACAATAGTGGGTGATTTATAGCACACAGTGCATCTTCTCTGGGGCACACGTCTGAAGGGGCCCATTGCTCACCTCGCCTAATTCTTGAATTAACTGTGTTCTCACACCCATTATGCTGTTTCTCTTTTGCTCTGCAGCTCAAGACACAGAGGTGACAGGCTGAGTGATGCACTTCAGAACAGTGATGCTTCCTGCACTGGGTGAAAGAGCTTTCAACAGCCAGCGTGGTCTCTGCAGCAACAGCACTCAGGGACACTCCTGGCTGAGGCTCCTTTGGCCTTCCTCTTGCCCTGCTTATTCAGACCTCTTCCACATCTTCCTTAATGACCACTACCCAGATTTCACTTGTGTGACCCAGGGAGCTGGAAGCCTTCCCTCCAAGCATGCTCATCCAAAGAGGATTAAGAGCCTTCCTGCATCCTCCAGGATGAGGTACCAAGATGATTAAAGGACTGGAGCACTGCACTGTGGGCAGAGGCTGAGAGCCCTGGGGCTGTTTAGTCTGGAGAGGAGAGGACTGAGTGGGATCTGATCAATGTCTATCAATATCTGAGGGCTGGGGTCAGGAGGGAGGGCACAGGCTCTGCTCAGTTGCACCCTGGGATAGGTCAAGGGGCAATGGATAGAAACTCCAGCACAGGAGGCTCCACCCTCAATATGAGGAGGAACTTCTTCACTGGGAGGGTCCCAGAGCCCTGGAGCAGGCTGCCCAGAGAGGTTGTGGAGTCTCCTACTCTGGAGACTTTCCAAACCCATCTGGATGTGCTCCTGTGTGACCTGCACTGTGTTCTATGGTCCTGCTCTGGCAGGGGGTTTGGACTTGATGATCTCCAGAGGTCCCTTCCAACCCCTAACATCCTGTAAGCTGTGATCCTATGATCCTGTGCCATGGGGTGATGGACTCTTTTCAAAGAGAGGACTATTGAGGGGGAAAGGACAAACTCATTCCCTCAGCTGTTCCCATTGTTTGCACGGACCTCATCCATCTCCCTGTGCTGACATTCAGCTTCTGCAAGTACAACACAAACACAGAGCTGGACAGGAGAACCAGGTGGTTATCCCCCTCACAGTCTGATCTTCCCCAGTTTGCCCACAGAAGCCTTGGTCCTACAAATTGCCCCCTGAGAGCCTCCTTGGTGTGTCTTCTGCAGGGGGAGCCATCAGAGTGCTTTGTAGGCTGCAGGCTGAAAAACCATAAGCTGGAGTTCAGGAGCTTTCCTGCCAGACTCCTGTGGCTCTGAGTCTAAAATAAAAGAGAAGAGAAAACAATAATAATAATAATGAGTCATTAAGGCCAGGCAAAAATTAATTCAGCCATAAATCTGCATTGAACCTGTCCCCTGCACCCCTGCCTGCTTACTCAGATTTATAAAATTTGGTTTATGAATGATTTGCCATTAATGGAGAGAAGAGAGATTAAGAAACAAAAGCTGTAGCTTCAATCCATCATTAGGGAATTAATCAATTGGCAGCCTGTGCAGACAGCTATTTAGATCTGTGGCCTGAACAGCTTAATTGGGGGAAACATGTTAAAAGGGCTAGAATGATGTTCAAAGGAGCATAAATTAGCCCATTTTGGACCTATTACATGGCCTAATTTAGCAACTTCCATACCTCAGAGTTTGGCAAGTGATCACATCTCCTGAGCTTCTTTGCAGCTTCCTACCCTGGTATGACTGCAAAGTGTATTTCCATCCGAGAATGATTAACTAGAGAGACTTCAGGCACTCAGTGAAAGGGGCAGAAGCCTTCCAGGATGTACTGCAAAGCATTGTCCTTGCCAGGTTTGCCTCTCTCTGCCCAGCTCTGGCTGCTTGTAGCCACTGCTCCAAGTGAAGGCTGAAGAAGGTCAAGGTCTTCTTCACCACAGGGTTGATGAGGCTGGGATGCTCTTTCATAGTTTCATAGTTTCATAGTTTCAGTCAGGGTTGGAAGGGACCACAAGGATCAGCCAGTTCCAACCCCCCTGCCATGGGCAGGGACACCCCACACTAGATCAGGCTGGCCACAGCCTCAGCCAGCCTGGGCTTAAACACCTCCAGGGACAGGGCCTCAACCACCTCCCTGGACAACCCATTCCAGGCCTTCACCACTCTCATGGGGAAGAACTTCCTCCTCCCCTCCAGCCTGAATCTCCCCACCTCCAGCTTCAGTCCATTCCCCCTAGTCCTAGCACTCCCTGAGATCCTGAGCAGTCCCTCCCCAGCTTTCTTGTAGCCCCCTTCAGATACTGGAAGGCCACAATGAGGTCACCTGGGAGCCTTCTCTTCTCCAGACTGCACAGCCCCAACTCCTTCAGTCTGTCCTCACAGGAGAGGTGCTCCAGCCCTCTGCTCCTCCTCCTGGCCCTGCTCTGGACACCTTCCAGCACCTCCAGATCCTCTTGGCATAGGGCTCCAGAACTGGAGGCAGTACTCCAGGTGGGGTCTCAGCAGGGCTGAGCAGAGGGGGAGAATCCCCTCCCTTGCCCTGCTGGCCACACTTCTCCTGCTGCAGCCCAGGCTCTGATTGGCTTTCCGGGCTGCAAGTGCACCCTGAGAGCTCCTGGGGAGCTTCTCCTCCCCCAGCACCCCCAAGTCTCTCTCCTCTGGGCTGCTCCCCAGCCAGTCCCTGCCCAGCCTGGATTTGTGCCTGGGATTGCCTCCACCCAGCTGCAGGAGCCTGCCCTTGGTCTTGTTGAAGCTCCTGAGGTTGGCTTGTGCCCACCTCTCCAGCCTGCCCAGGTCCCTCTGGATGGATCCCTTCCCTCCAGCTGTCTGCTGCACCACACAGCTTGGTGTCATCAGCAAACCTGCTGAGGCTGCACTCACTGCTACTGTCCATGGCACCCACAGAGATGTTGAACAAGCCTGGTCCCAGGCCTGATCCCTGAGGGACTCTGCTTGTCCCTGGCCTCCTCTGGGACATGGACCATTGACAGCCACTCTTTGGGTGCAGCCATCCAGCCAGTTCTGTATCCATCTAGTGGTCACCCATCACACCCATGTGTCACCAGCCTGGAGACCAGGATGTGGTGTGGGACAGTGCCGAAGGCTTGGCTCAGGGCCAGGTAAACGACATCAGTTGCTTGCCCCTCAGCCATTAATGCTGTCACCTGTTCAGAGAAGGCCACCAGGTTTGTCAGGCAGGATTTGCCCTTGGCAAAGCCATGCTGACTGCTCCCAATCACCTCTTCACTACTCTTCTGAGTCAGTAGTGCCTCCAGGAGGATCTGCTCCATGATCTTTCCGGGCACAGAGGTGAGACTGACCGGCCTGTAGTTCCCTGGTTCCTCCTTCTTACCCTTTTTGCAGATGGGAGCAATGTTTGCCTTTTCCAGCCTGTGGGGACTGCCCCAGGCTGCCATGACTTTTGGAATATAATAGAGAGGGGCTTAGCAACCTCATCTGCCAGCTCTCTCAGCACCCGTGGGGGTATCCTGTCGGGTCCCATGGACTTGAACACTTTCAGGTTCTTCAGGTGATCACCAACCTGAGCTTCACTTACCATGGGCAGTTCTTCCTCCCCGTCCCTGGCATCCTCTGCCATGACTCCACTCCTACCTTCAGCCACTTCGCATGATCCTGAGGGGAAACCGAGATGCACCTCAGAGTTTCCTAATTTTAATGCCAACTTGTAAGGTGGTTTGGCCCCTGAAATATGTTAAAGAAAGATGCTTGGGTGCAAGACCCCCAGCTGGAATAAGGGCTGTGGGGTCAGAGCCATTACCTTTTACTAAGGAAGTAAAGAAAACTCATACCTGTGCATTTCCTGGGAATTTAGCATCTGCTGGGATCTGGACCTCCAGCAGGCTTTTGATTCAGCAGAATTCAGTTCCTGATGAGCCCAACCAAATCCTCATGAAGTCCCTGTCCCACTTCCATGCTTGAAAGCTGGGACTGGTCCCAGTGGTGAATTTCTCTGTCTCAGCACGTTGCTGCCACTGGTGCAATCACAGGATCACAGGATGATAGGGGTTGGAAGAGACCTCTGGAAATCATCAGGTCCAACCCCTCTGCCAGAGCAGGTTCACAGAACAGTGTCCAGGCAGGCTTTGATTGACTCCAGAGAAAGAGAGTCCATGACCTGCTCTAGGGCTCTGTCACCCTTAAATTGAAGAAGTTCCTCCTCATGTTTAGATGGAACTTCTTATGTTCCAGTTTGTGCCCATTACCTCTTGTCCTGCCACAGGGCACCACTGACAAGAGACTGGCCCCCTCCTCCTGACACATTACCTCTTGTCCTGCCACAGAGCAGAACTGACAAGAGACTGGCCCCCTCCTCCTGACACATTACCTTTTGTCCTGCCACAGAGCACCACTGACAAGAGACTGGCCCCATCCTCCTGACACATTACCTCTTGTCCTGCCACAGGGCACCACTGACAAGAGACTGGCCCCCTCCTCCTGACACCCAGCCTTGCTCAGCACTGATGAGATCCCCCTCAGACTGGCCTCAAGTCCCCCAGTTAATGCCTACAAGCAGTGGAGGCTATGCAGTCCTACCTCACACAGTTACTTCTGGTGACCTCCTCTGTCATCAGAGAACTGCTGCCCTGCCCTGGGACCTTCAAACATCACCATTTAGCTTTAGGGTTCTAAATGTCTCAGCATCTGTGCCAGGCAGCACCCTGCCAACACAGCTAAAGCAAAGGAACCTCAGGCAGATATTGTACACGACATTTGTTTTGGAGCAAACTTATTACCCTGCATCCCAGGCCTCTGGAGGCAGCATGCCATCCTCTTTATTCATCAGGAGTACGCTTAAATCCAGGGCTGGCTCCTCTGCAGCCTCCCCACAGGCTGCCTGTCTGAAGGGAAGTGCAGAATGCAGCATCCAGACCCAGTTCCAGGCAGCCTGGCAGGTTTCAAATCTACTTGCTGACAGCATCAATGGTAACTGCACAACTCTGTCAAGCTCTGGTAAAGAGGGAATGATACTTGTGCAGTCCTTGGCCTGGATCTTCTCCTAGTGGGTCAGAACAGCTCGGTTTTGGGGCTGTAAGAAGTCAAAACAATTGCATGTTCTACCTGAGCAGAGCTAAAAGGTTCAGGCATTGAGCATCCAGCTGTGATCTCAAGTCCTCTGGAGGTAAGCCTGAGTCATTCTGGTTTGTTCTGAGCTTGCAGTGCTATAAATGAGATCAGAATTTGATGGTCTTCACCAAGACTGTCTAACCTACATCTGGGTTCCAGTATTCTACCACTCTCATTGTAAAGATCACTTCAGAAGGTGTTGCCACAATGGGGCAAAGGCTCAGAAGCAGCATCCCCCACAATGGGTCTCACAAGCCAGCAGAATGACAGCAAGATGCAGCCACTGCCTGGGAGGAGGAAAAATGAAGACACAGATAAAGCAAGGTGAAGGATTGCCATGCACTGCTGGGTGCACTACTTGACACACTTGCCACGCATTACTTGATGCACTTGGTTACCAAGCCAACTTCAACTCAGACAGCAACTAGAAGAGGGGGTCTGGAGCAAAGGTCTAGGCCATAAGGTGTGTCACCACTAAGAGCTTCAGCTCTGTGGCACTTCAAACACTGACTGTTGCTGAGGATCTTCAGTACAGGACGAAGGCAGGGCTCCAAGAAAGCCACTTGTTTGTCACCAGCTCCCTGAGATTTTTAGTCTGGAGAGGAGAAGACTGAGAGGGGATCTAATAAATGTCTATAAATATCTGGGGGCTGGATGTCAGGGAGGAAGGGACAGGGACAGGCTCTGCTCAGCAGCGCCCTGGGATAGGGCAAGGGGCAATGGATGGAAACAGAAGGTTCCACCTCAACATGAGGAGGAACTTCTGCACTGGGAGGGTCCCAGAGCCCTGGAGCAGGCTGCCCAGAGAGGTTGTGGAGTCTCCTTCTCTGGAGCCCTTCCAGCCCCATCTGGATGTGTTCCTGTGTGGCCTGTGCTGGATTCTATGGTCCTGCTCTGGCAGGGGGGGTGGACTCAG
This sequence comes from Colaptes auratus, assembly GCA_015227895.2. Lineage (NCBI taxonomy): Eukaryota > Metazoa > Chordata > Aves > Piciformes > Picidae > Colaptes > Colaptes auratus. The sequence continues at coordinate 20,537 of JAAWVA010000453.1, forward strand.
TGATCTCCTGAGCTCCCTTCCAACCCCTAACGTCCTGTGAGCCTGAGAGGGAAGGACAAAAGCATCCACATCATCCCCCAGCGTTTACAGCACAGAGCAGTTTCCTCAGCATTTCATAGAATCATAGAATCAATAAGGTTGAAAAAGACCACAGAGATCATCAAGTCCAACCTGTCACCCAACACCTCATGACTACTAAACCATGGCTCCAAGTGCCACATCCAATCCCCTCTTGAACACCTACAGGGATGGGGACTCCACCACCTCCCTGGGCAGCACAGCCCAATGGCCAATTACTCTTTCTTGGAAGAACTTTCTCTTCACCTCCAGCCTAAACTTCCCCTGGCACAGCTTGGGACTGTGTCCTCTTGTTCTGGTGCTGCTTGCCTGGCAGAAGAGACCAACCCCCAGCTGGCTACAACCTCCCTTCAGGGAGTTGCAGACAGCAATAAGGTCTCCCCTGAGCCTCCTCATCTCCAGACACCTTTTCTCCTTGCAGGAGCAGACCCATTCTGCTGGGAGATGTTCCCCTTGGACCTGCAAATACAGGAACAAGATATCTCTGCTGGGCACAGCATCCATTACTCCAGGAATACAGATCCCCTTCATATATTTCACAGAATCACAGAATCAGCCATGTTGGAAGAGACCTCCAAGATCATCAAGTCCAGCCTACCACCTAACCCTAACTAATCAGCCAGACCAAGGCACCAAGTGCCTCAGCCAGGCTCTTCTGAAACACCTCCAGGGATGTTGACCCCACCACCTCCCTGGGCAGCACATCCCAATGGCCAGTCTCTCTTTCTGTGATGAACTCCTTTATAAGACCAAGCCTAAACTTCCCCTGGCACAACTTGAGACTGTGTCCTCCTGTTCTGGAGCTGGTTGCCTGGGAGAAGAGGCCAACCCCCACCTGGCTACAACCTCCCTTCAGGTAGATGTAGGCAGCAAAGAGGTCTCCTTTTCTGCCTGCCACCACAGTATCAGCTGGCATGAGAGGTCTAGGCTGGAAGCTCAGGCTCTGTGAGGGAAGCAAGAGGGGTGGGTTTGCTGAGCAGGGGTGGGTTTGCTGAGCAGGGGTGGGGTTGCTGTGCAGGGGTGGGTTGCTGAGCAGGGGTGGGGTTGCTGTGCAGGGGTGGGGTGCTGAGCAGGGGGGGTGTGCTGAGCAGGGGTGGGTTGCTGGGCGGGGGGTGGGGGTCTGGGCAGGGGGGTTTGCTGGGCAGGGGTGGGGGTTGCTGAGCAGGGGTGGGGTTGCTGGGCAGGGGTGGGTGTGCTGAGCAGGGGTGGGGTTGCTGGGCAGGGGGGGGTTTGCTGGGCAGGGGTGGGGTGCTGGGCAGGGGGGGTTTGCTGTGCAGGGGTGGGGTTGCTGGGCAGGGGGGGGTTTGCTGTGCAGGGGTGGGTTGCTGGGCAGGGGTGGGGTTGCTGGGCAGGGTGGGTTCGCTGTGCAGGGGTGGGGTGCTGGGCAGGGGTGGGGTTGCTGGGCAGGGG
>JAAWVA010000454.1:0-22016 GCA_015227895.2 Colaptes auratus
ATATTCATTGAGTCACACAATGGTAGGGGATGGAAGGGACCTCAGGACATTATCTAGTCCAACCCCTAGGGCAGAAAAAAAATGTTCAATGAGAGAATTTTTAACTAAGCAACTGGATTCATCTAGAAGAGGAAATACCATAGGATGAAAGTGAATGTACCTGAAATTAAACAAAACATATATCTCTAGAAGAATAGAATAGAATAGAATAGAATAGAATAGAATAGAATAGAATAGAATAGAATAGAATAGAATAGAATAGGATTGGATTGGATTGGATTGGATTGGACTGAATTGAATTAATAAGGTTGGAAAAGACCTTTGAGATCATCAAGTCCAACCTATCACCCAGCACCATCTAATCAACTAAACCATGGCACCAAGTGCCTCATCCAGGCTCTTCTAAACACCTCCAGTGATGGTGACTCCACCACTTCCCTGGGCAGCACATTCCAATGGCCAATCTCTCTTGCTGGGAAGAACTTCTTCCTAACACCCAGCCTGAACCTCCCCTGGCACAGCTTGAGACTGTGTCCTCTTCTTCTGATGCTGGGTGCCTGGGAGAAGAGACCAACCCCCACCTGGCTACAACCTTCCTTCAGGGAGTTGGAGACAGCAAGAAGGTCTCCCCTGAGCCTCCTCTTCTCCAGGCTAAACAACCCCAGCTCCCTCAGCCTCTCCTCACAGAGCTGTGCTCCCCAGCTGTGTTGACCTTCTCTGAACACCTTCCAGTAACTCAACATCCTTTCCAAACTGAGGGCCCCATAACTGGACACAGGACTCAAGGTGTGGCCTAACCAGTGCTGAGTACAGGGAAAACACAGATGAGGATAAACTTTTATGGTGAATATTCTAACTATCAGGACATGCAGAACATATAAATGAGTCACAGTGTGTGGTGGGTTGAAGTTTCCCCCCAGCATTAGCTTTGCCAGACCAACTCAGTTAGAAGCAAATGAAGCTGTATTTACAAGCAAGATCTGCACTCTGCAGTGGAATGCAATGGATGTGTACAAAACACACAGGAGTGACAATATTATACAGGTGTTTACAATTAGCAAACAACTCAACACACACACACCCCACCTTGGTCAAGAGACCAAGGAAGCCATTCCACTGCCTTCTCCCCACCTCACTGTCCCAAGACAGGAAGAAGCAGAGAGAGAAGCAGTAGGTTAGACTTAGCCAAGGCCAGATGAAGCACGCAGATTATCTCTTTCAAGTGAAGCAAAACAGCCAGAGATCAGAAGAGAAAAGAGTTGGAATAGAATAGAATAGAATAGAAATAATATAAATAGAATAGAATAGAATGGAATGGAATGGAATGGAATGGAATGGAATAGAATAGAATAGAATAGAATAGAATAGAATAGAATAGAATAGAATAGAATAGAATAGAATTAACCAGGTTGGAAAAGACCTTCAAGATCATCAAGTCCAACCTATCCCCAACACCATCTAATCAACTAAACCATGGCACCAAGTGCCTCATCCAGGCTCTTCCTAAACACCTCCCGTGATGGTGACTCCACCACAGACTCACAGAATCCTCTTATTCTAGATATTTACTCAATGAATTGGTTTAGAATAATCTTTTGTTTTCCCTTTTCACAGCCAGTAGTGATTTCTTTATATTTTTCTACTTTTCTGCTCAAAACCTGTAATTAAATTTTCAAGGCATAGCCTAAAACCACCACACAGTGTCAATCTAGAGACGAATCAGCCTTCTGAGGAATTAAGGACTCCAGTTAAGAAATGGTACTGCGTTAGCATTATCAAAGACTTTATGGTGGTCTTCTGGACTTGCTTTCACCAGGGGTGTGCCAGAGAAATATTTGTTAGCAACTGTTTTCAGTGTTCCCTTTGACTGTCTGACAGCAGATGCTGCAGTTGGGGTAGAAGTTACATAATCATCTTTATATGATCTTGAATGATCTTCTATGATCCTGCCTAGAGAGCAGCCAGGCAGAAAGGGACCTGGGGGTATTGGTTGATGGTAGACTGAACAGGAGCCAGCAGTGTGCCCAGGTGGCCAAGAAGGCCAATGGCATCCTAGCCTGCAACAGGAACAGTTTGGCCAGCAGGAGTAGGGATGTCATTGTGCCCTGGACTCAGCACTGGTTAGGCCACACCTTGAGTCCTCTGTCCAGTTCTGGGCTCCTCAGTTTAGGAAAGATGTTGAGTTGTTGGAAGGTGTCCAGAGAAGGGCAACAGAGCTGGGGAGGGGTCTGGAGCACAGCCCTGTGAGGAGAGGCTGAGGGAGCTGAGGTTGCTTAGCCTGGAGAAGAGGAGGCTCAGAGGAGACCTTCTTGCTGTCTCCAACTCCCTGCAGGGAGGTTGTAGCCAGGTGGGGGTTGGTCTCTTCTCCCAGGCAAGCAGCATCAGAACAAGAGGACACAGTCTCAAGCTGTGCCAGGTGAGGTTCAGGCTGGATGTTAGGAGGAAATTCTTCCCAGAAGGAGAGATTTGCCCTTGGAATGTGCTGCCCAGGGAGGTGGTGGAATTACCATCATGTTTAGGAAGAGACTGGATGAGGCACTTGGTGCCATGGCTTAGTTGATTAGATGGTGTTGGGTGATAGGTTGGACTTGATGATCTCAGAGGTCTTTTCCAACCTGGTTGTTTCTGCATCCTGTGTTCTGCATACATTGATAATCTTACCTAGCACAGAGACTACCAACAAGCTAAAAAGTTACTGGAAGAAGTGAAAACAACTGTAGGCCTCTGGAGGATTTAAGATCAAAGTCATAAACCAAAATGTTCTGGAATTATTTTCCCTTCCCAGTGGTTTTAGTCACCTGTCAGTGAATTAGGGCACATCCTTGGCACATCATTTCAGTTTTGAAGGAAAGGGTTTTTGTAATGGAAAATCTCTTGTAGCTCTCAGTAGGTTGTTTCAGTGTTTCTAGAGGCTTTCTCTTCCAACTTTGAAACTCTCATAGACTTTTCTTGGTGAGCTAAAGAGCTCCTTTTTGCCAAGTATCTCTTCTCCACACGGGTATTTGTAGTTTAGGTTCAAATTCCCTCTCAAGGGTCTGTTGGACAAGCTGGGCAATTCTTTCTTTCTTACCACCAAGTAGATCTTCCTGACCTCACATTAGTCACCTGTTTTTTTCTGGGCTGTCCTTCCCATCTCTACTGTCCCTCCCATTTCTACTGGGAACAATCGGCCTAGAACCACCACTCCAGTCAAAACAGTACTTTAGCTGTGGGCACTGTTGCACAGCCTGTTTCAGTGCCAAAATCAGAAAGATGGGAGACAGAGAGTTGTACAGACAGCTCCAGAAAGTGATGCAGAATAGATTAAACTCCAGTCCTCCAAGGTGCCTCTGGGAAAAAAAAAGGTTCTCTTGTCACAGGTGGTAGAGGGAACTTGGAGAGAGGCTTCCCTAGGCCAAGGTTAGCTTTAGCAAGAAGCCTCAGAGAGAAAATTGCTTTGCCCATGTTGTCACTACCTGCTTACCTATCAGTGTGGAGTCAGATCTGCTCAGGCAGTTGACTCAGACAGAACCAGATTTATTCTCTGGCCAAGAGCCAGGATCCTGGTTCAAGAACATCCTTGACACTTCCCCATGTGGGATATTATTCCGATTCATATTTGGGCTGCAGCAATAATTTAGTCCTTCCATGCAGTCATTTTATGCTTTTTTTTTCCCTAGTTTATTTTCTTGGAATATCTAAAAAATGCCATAAATATGAATTGATTTACATCCACAGCAACCCAAGGCAGAAAGTAAATGTGATGGCCTGAATAAGATTATCCAGGCTCTTGTTTTAATGCTACATGTGAAGTCAGTTGCAGAGGGTGAAATGGAGCCAATTTCTCATGCAAACTAATGAATCCATCACATCTTTCTACTTGATATTAGAATTATTGCAGTCCACAAAGAAAATTACCTCCTCCTTTACCTGTGTAAGGAGCTGTGGTGGTTTAAGCCTTAACTAGGAGTTAAGTGCTCAGATGGGGGCAAGGCTGAGAATCTCTCCCCCGCTCCCCTGCTCCTCCCTCCCAACAGAGAGGGGAAAAAAAATGGAAAGGAGCAAATCCACCAAGAAATAATTTGGAGTCAGCCTGGAAGTAGAGAGGTGAAGAGTTTTCTTTAAAAAAAAAAAATATATATATATTTTTTATATATATTTTTTTAATATATATATATATATATTTATATATATATTTTATATATATATATTATAATATATAACAATAATAGGTAAGGTTCACAAGGGCAAGGAACAAGAATGGATGGGTGGGGGACAAAGAGAAGAGTACAAACCCAGTCTCTCTCTGAAGAGGCACAGAGGCAGCAGGGAGAAGGATCAGGCCCGACCACGTGGCAGAGGAGCAGGAAGGCAGCTGCAGCAGCTCTCATCCAGGAGAGGCAGGAGCCAAAAGGAGAGCTAATGGCCGCAATGTCCTGCTTTTTATACCCTAGCTGGGCAGGGAGGGGGGAGTGGAACAGACTCAGCTTCCCAGACGGAAATGCCCTGCAGGGATGGCATTTTTTCAGGATGGGCATTAACCCACCACAGTAACCAACTCTGTTTCTTCATGACTCCCTTACTATACTCCACAAATACCTAGCCTCACAAATACCTAACACCTGTGGTAGAAAAGAACCTCCAAATGTGTGACAGAGCCTGTTTGGCCATACCTGAAGACAAGGCACTGTACATGAGTCCTTTCTTCAGCAGCAGAAAAGAAGGAACCATAGAATCATTCAGGTTGGAAAAGACCACTAAGATCATGAAGTCCAACTGTCAGCCCAACACCACCTTGGCCATTAAACCATACCCTGAAGTGCCATGTCTACACATTTTCTTAACACCTCCAGGGATGCTGACTCCATCACTCCCCTGGGCAGCCTGTTCCAGGGCTTGGCCATCCTTTCAGAGAAGAAATTTTTCCTAATATCCAATCTAAACCTCCCTTGGGGCAACTTGAGGCCAGTTTCTCTCACTACTGTCACTTGGGAGAAGACACCAACACCCACCTCCCTACAACTTCCATTCAGGGAATTGTAGAACATGAGAAGGCCACCACTCAGCCTCCTTTTCTCCAGACTAAACCACCTCAGTTCCCTCACCCACTCAGCACAAGACACCTATTGTCCAGAATCTTCACCAGCTTTGTTATCCTTCTCTGGACCCACTCCAGTACTTCAGTGTCTTTTTTTTTGTCATGGTGAGGGCCCCAAAACTGAAGCCAGGACTCAAGGCACGGCCTCACCAGTGATGAATCCAGCGGGACAATAATTTCCCTTTTCCTGCTGGTCACAGTATTCCTGATACAGGAAATGTGAGGAGCAACTGCCCCCAAAGCATACTGGAATATTTCTGGTTTGTGCATTCCTCCTTTTGGACTGTGCTCCCTTGGCTTGCAGAAGAAAGATCTGAAAGGAGAGGGCAGGGAGTTGTTTTTCAGTGTGTTTGTCGAAGCTGTGGTCCTTCATGCTGTGAGAAACCTCTTGCAGCTCCAGCAAGAATCTTCTTCCTGCTCCCTTCCACATCCTCCTTGGTTCCCTTCCCCCTTCCCTCACTTTCTTTCATGTGGATCATGGCCTGGAAAATGACAAGCCTCTTGATTAATAGATACAGAAAATCTTCTTATGTAATTTATTTGCTTTCTGCACCTGACTAGAATCACTAGGTTTATCTGGAAAGGAAAATATATCGCCCTTCCTGACTCCAAGTGGCAGCGGAGAGAGCCGAGCATGTGATGTCAAGCTGCGCATGGAAAGCAAACAAAACGCCATTTCTGTATTTTGTAAGCATCTCAGGTCATAAAAGTGTCAGCACACTGTATTTCTTGCTGGGATCCTCTCTGGTTTATTATCTGAGCTCTTGCCATTGTGTCGAACGCGCAAGGAGAGCCTCCAAAGCAGGCAACATCTGTTCCCCTGTCATGTTTTTGATTATCCGCTCCATAGTCCTCGCAAGTCTCCTGCCCACAGACTCCAATCACACTCAAGAGGTGCTTCAGCAGCAAGGATCAGAAACAGTGTGGCCAGCAGGAGCAGGGAGGTCATTCTGCCCCTGTACACTGCACCGGTTAGGCCGCACCTTGAGTCCTGTGTCCAGTTCTGGGACCCTCAGTTTTTAGGAAAGATGTTGTCTTACTGGAGCGTGTCCAGAGAAGGCAACAAGTTGGTGAGGGGTTTGGAAGACAAGCCCTATGAGGAGAGGCTGAGGGAGCTGGGGTTGCTTAGCCTGGAGAAGAGGAGACTGAGGGGTGACCTTCTTGCTCTCTACAACTCCCTGAAGGGGGGTTGTAGCCAGGCAGAGGTTGGTCTCTTCTCCCAGGCAGCCAGTACCAGAACAAGGGACACAGTCTCAGGCTGCGCAGGGCAGGTTAGACTGGATGTTAGGAAGAAGTTCTATACCGAGAGAGTGATTGCCCACTGGAATCAGCTGCCTGTGGAAGTGGTGGAGTCACCTTCATTGGGGTGTTCAAGAAGAGCTTGATGGGGTGCTTGGTGCCACAGTTTAGTTTTTTAGTTGTTAGGTGGGTTGTATTGTACTGTATTGTACTGTATTGTACTGTATTGTACTGCTGTATTTAGTGGTTGGATTGGTTGATGGGTTGGACGTGATGATCTTGAAGGTCTCTTCCAACCTGGTGTATTGTATTGTATTGTATTAAGGATGCTTCCTTCTCTCCCTTCCCCCACGCTCTCACCCGTCCGTCATCCTTGCTTGCTGGACCACTGCATGCCGACGCAGTAAGCTTTGTCTTTACACTTGGGTAACACACTCGTGACCCCACCAATCTGGTTGGTTTGCTCAAGTCTGATTGCTGTGAGGCATGCTTGCATCTGAGTCCTTATCAAGGGAGGGGAAGGTGGGCCATCTGACTGAGTTTTGTTTTGATACCTGTGGAGAACAATTTTCTAATGTAGATTTAGATTTATTTCCCAGTTTTCTTCCCTCAAGAGGAAGTTTCTTCTCCTCTTTCTTAGCTCCCAGTTGCCAAATCAATCTTTCTGTCCTTTGCCAAGAGTTCTGTTTTACCATTTATTGCAGGAATTGCAATCTGCAGATGGGGGTCCTGCCAGTGAGAATCAATTAAAACCATTGTCTCTTTGCCCATGGTATTGGAGCTGCAGGATATCCGACACGCTGAGCTCTGGGAACACAGAGACTTAGGTTACATTGGGCTACAAGTTGTTTATCCAGTGATCTCTATAACTCCCTGAAAGGAGGTTGCAGCTAGGTGGGTGTTTGTCTCTTCTGCTTAGTAGTAAGTGATAGGACTAAAGGAAATGGCCTCAGGTTGCACCAGGGGAGGTTTAGGTTGGATATTAGAAGAAACTTCTTCCTCAAAAGGGTTATCAAACACTCAAATAGGCTCCCAGGGAGGTGGTTAAATCCCCGTCCTTGGAGGTGTTTAAAAGACACCTGAGGGGTGCAGTTTAGCACCAGCCTTGATAGAGTCAGATTGTGGTTGGACTCAATGATCTCAGAGGTCTTTTCCAACCAAAACATGATTCTGTGATTATTTTCACACAAAGTCACCCATCCATCACCTGATTCAGCCAAAATTTTTGCTGGAATTACCACTCAAAGGCTCAAAGCCTGCATAGAAGACATGTATGTACTCCCAGGATCCATCGGTGTGCCCAGGTGGCCAAGAAGGCCAATGGCATCCTGGCCTGTATCAGGAATAGTGGATCAGCTTTGGGAGTCTCCTCGTGATGTCCCTTACCCACAGCCCGGGCAGGGAGCAGACCTCCCTGTGGGATGGGTTAGGACAACATATGGGTCCCTCAGTCCCCCTCAGGAGAGAGTCCCCAACAACTATAACCCTTCTGCTTTTTCTTTGTGGAGCTGGTCGTTATAGTTGGTGGGGACCGCTTGGCCTTAGGCTCCCCCCCAGATGGCTGCTCCTCAGCCCTCTCATCCCCACTGCCCTCGGCCTGCAGGGCCTCGTACTTATTATGCAAGGGCAGCGAAAGAGGAGGAGAGGGCCGGGATGGATTTCCCTTGCCACGCCTGGCAGGGACCTGTATCCATGCATCCCTGTTTCCAGGGACACTTCCCTCAGCAGGGGAGATCTGCAGAGCCTTCTCCCACATATCTAACTCCCTTTCACTTTCCCTTATTGACCTGAGCCTAGATACCTCATCCTTCAGCTCGGCCACTTCATCCTTCAGCTCCCCCACCAGACCGAGGAGAAAGTTCACCTGGTCACACCTGACACAGGTGTTCTCTCCTTCCCCCTCCATTCCAAGTGCCAGGCTCCAGCACCCCCTGCAGCCGGCAGCCTGGACTCCTGCATGCCGATGCAGCAGCTCTGTCTGGGTAGACACTGTTTTTCTAGCCTTCGTGCGAGTGACAACCAGGCTTCGGCGTTTGATAGAAAATTGTTGCTGTTGTTTTCACGCGAGCAGCAGGAAGGCTCTGCAGCCCCCACGGCGTCGCGCGCAGAGCCCAGGCGGGATTTAAACCTCCCGCGGCTGACCTCACGCTCCCGATCCCGAGCAGGCAGGCGAGAGGGCAATCCTGCCGCATCTCCCTGCCAACCAGGGGTCCTCCCGACCCACAAAGCCCCAAAAAGAAACGAAAAGCCAGGCAGAAAGCTCACGGTTCCAGTGGAGTGGTCCCGAATGCCGGTCCCGGTCAGCTCTGCAGCCAAAATGGCTAAGCAACCCCAGCTCCCTCAGCCTCTCCTCACAGGGCTGTGCTCCAAACCCCTCCCCAGCTTTGTTGCCCTTCTCTGGACACGTTTCAGCAACTCAACATCTTTCCTAAACTGAGGAGCCCAGAACTGGACACAGGACTCAATGTCTGGCCTAACCAGTGCTGAGTCCAGGGCACAATGACTTCCCTGCTCCTGCTGGCCACATTATTCCTGATGCAGGCCAGGATGCCATTGGCCTTCTTGGCCACCTGGGCACACTGATGGCTCATGTTAGGCTACTACCAACCGGTGCCCCCAGGTCACTTTCTGCCTGGCTGCTCTCCAGCCACTCTGACCCCAGCCTGCATGGGTAGCACTGCAAGGGGTTGTTGTGGCCAATGTGCAGAACCTGGCAAGGCAGCCACACTGCCTCCTCTTTTCCCCTTCTCCAGGTCTCCAATGTGAGCATGTCACCTTTCCTTTCTTCCTGTCCACTACCATGTCTGGCTTCCACCTGCCCAAGGCACCTCAGCAAGAGACCAGTTTTTCAGATCTTATCATAGAATCATAAAGGTTGGAAAAGACCTCTAAGATCATCCAGTCCAACCATCAACCCAACACCACTATGCCCTCTACACCGTGTTCCGAAGTGCCATCTATACTCATTTCTTTAACACCTGTGATGTGACTTCAGTACTTCCTGGTGTGACAGGTGAGGCTGTGCCTTTAAGAAAAGGAGAGCTGCAGAATTCTCCAGCTGAATGTTTGGGTGTAAAAGGAAAACAAAGATTAATTTGAAAGAATTTCATTGGTCAGATGTGAGATGCACCATAGCAAATCTCTCTAGCATTCTTTCTCGCACTCTCTCCAGCTCCAGCTTCAGTCTGTCTGACTTTTTGCTTCTTGGCCACAGAGCATGCAGCTGACCCTGGACTACAACTGATAAGATAAGAGAAACCAACTTTCTTAACAACTGCTTTGAGCTAACTAGTTTCCCTTAATATCCTTTTCTCTCTCTTTCTCCTTTTTCACCTAATTTACTACTAGGGGAAAGGGGAGAAGGGGGAGAGAGGTCTGGGGGGAGCCCTAGGTGGGATCCTCCTTGGGAGGATCTGTGTTTGTGTTCTTTCCTGTAAATTCTTGTATGATATTGTAAATGCTGTATGTTTTGTACACACCCATTGCATTTCATTATTGCTTGTAAAACACAGCTTCCCATTTGCTCCTCTGGCTGAGTTTAGCTGTGCTTTATTGCTGGTGTGTGGGGGCCAAAGCATCACACCACTGCACCTGAGCAGCTCTCCGTGAGTTTGCAGAACATGTTGCACACTGACTGATCATTTTCATTCTTCTTTCATAGTGAGAAAGAAGGTAAGCCCTAAATTTCCTCAGGTCTGTAGGCAGGAGGGGACTACCTTAGGGCAACACAAACAGAGCAAAATGGGAGAAGCCAAATACGTAGTGGGTTGAGGCAGATCCCCTCCCCACCACGGGCAGAAATAACGACTCAGACAAACGGATTGCAAAAGTGATGGAAAGTTTAAATGGAAAGCACTGAGTGTGTGCAGAGAGCCAGAAGCTCTCATTTGGACTCGATGGTCTTCGAGGTCTCTTCCAACCTTAGTGATACTGTGATACTGTGAAGCACAGTGACAAAAGAGATCCCAAAGCATACCCAGAAACATCCCATCCCCACCTGAGGGTACACCCAAGACCCCCCAGGGCTCCTTCTTCTCCCCCCCCCCCCTGCATTGCTAGGCTAGTCTCAGCTGGCCAGATCTGAGACTGCCCATCCCCCCGTGGCCTTGGGCCTAGCCAGACCCAAGGCTGGGAGACATCTCCCCCAGTTACCAGGTGCCGGCAAGGGGAAGGCAGAGGCAGTGCCAGACCCCTGCTGGATCTTATAGCGGTGCAAGGATTATGGTAGGAGATACCTGGTGTCCTGTGTCCACCCACTGGGCTGGGCTGCTGGACACAGGCAGCACACCACGTAGCAGAGGGCACCCAGCCCACACTGCTGCACAATCAGAAAGCAGTTTGCTGTTTGAGAGAAAGAAATCCTTCTTGGGGAACAAAATAAATTAATGCATATGGGAAAAATTATCTAAACCACATTCTGCACCAGGGGAGCTGTGGAAAGAGGCAGGCTGAAAGCGACCTAAATCTGAGAGCAGTGGATTCAACGTGAGTCTGCGATGTGTCAGCGATGCAGTTTGGGCTGCATGCACAAATGGACCACATGAGAGAACAGACAATAAAACCCCACTCTACATGGCTGGTGTGACCACACCTGAAGGTTTCAGGGACTTTGAACTCAACACTGCTGGGCCAATTAACGCAGGCTGCCCGTGTGCCTGTCCTCTTTGGTTATATCCGCTTCATTACTGGACAGTTCATAGTATCATAGTTTCAGTCAGGGTTGGAAGGGACCACAGGACACAGTCTCAAGCTGCACCAGGGGAGGTTCAGGCTGGATGTTAGGAAGAAATTCTTCCCAGCAAGAGAGATTGGCCATTGGAATGTGCTGCCCAGGGAGGTGGTGGAGTCACCATCCCTGGAAGTATTTAAGAAGAGACTGGATGAGACACTTGTTGCCATGGTTTAGTTTATAGTTTCATAGTTTCACAGTTTCAGTTAGGGTTGGAAGGGACCACAAGGATCAGCTAGTTCCAACCCCCCTGCCATGGGCAGGGACACCCCACACTACATCAGGCTGGCCACAGCCTCATCCAGCCTGGGCTTAAACACCTCCAGGGACGGGGCCTCAACCACCTCCCTGGACAACCCATTCCAGGGCTTCACCACTCTCATGGGGAAGAACTTCCTCCTCAAGTCCAGCCTGAATCTCCCCACCTCCAGCTTCATTCCATTCCCCCTAGTCCTATCACTACCTGAGATCCTGAGAAGTCCCTCCCCAGCCTTCCTGTAGCCCCCTTCAGATACTGGAAGGCCACAATGAGGTCACCTCGGAGCCTTCTCTTCTCCAGACTGAACAGCCCCAACTCCTTCAGTCTGTCCTCACAGCAGAGGTGCTCCAGCCCTCTGCTCATCCTCGTGGCCCTTCTCTGGACACCTTCCAGCACCTCCAGATCCCTCTTGGAATAGGGGCTCCAGAACTGGAGGCAGTACTCCAGGTGGGGTCTCACCAGAGCTGAGCAGAGGGGGAGAATCACCTCCCTTGCCCTGCTGGCCACACTTCTCCTGATGCAGCCCAGGATCTGATTGGCTTTCCAGGCTGCAAGTGCACCCTGAGAGCTCCTGGGGAGCTTCTCCTCCCCCAGCACCCCCAAGTCTCTCTCCTCTGGGCTGCTCCCCAGCCAGTCCCTGCCCAGCCTGGATTTGTGCCTGGGATTGCCTCCACCCAGATGCAGGACCCTGCCCTTGGTCTTGTTGAAGCTCCTGAGCTTGGCTTGTGCCCACCTCTCCAGCCTGTCCAGGTCCCTCTGGATGGATCCCTTCCCTCCAGCTGTCTGCTGCACCACACAGCTTGGTGTCATCAGCAAACTTGCTGAGGGTGCACTCAGTGCCACTGCCCATGACACCCACAAAGATGTTGAACAAGCCTGGTCCCAGGACTGATCCCAGTTACTGAGAAATCGGAAGAATCCAATGGAAAAGATCAGAATGTATGACTGCCCTGGCAAAGCTGACACATCTAGGTGTATCACAGATTCATGGAATTGTTTTGATTGGAGAAGACACTGAACATCATCAGGTCCAACTGTTATCTAACTCTTCCAAGTCTGGTAGAGTCTGGTACCAAGTCTTGCACCAGGGGAAGTTTAGGCTTGAGGTGAGGAGAAAGTTCTTCACCGAGAGAGTCATTCACCATTGGAATGTGCTGCCCAGGGAGGTGGTGGAGTCATCCCTGGAGGTGTTCAAGAGGGGATTGGATGTGGCACTTGGTGCCATGGTCTAGTCATGAGGTCTGTGGTGACAGGTTGGACTCGATGATCTTCGAGGTCTCTTCCAACCTTAGTGATACTGTGACACTGTGCTACTGGTGTTAAACCTTCAGCATCACATCTCTGCCTCTTTCAGACACGTTCAGGAATGGGGATTCCACCACCTCCCTGGGTGCTGATAATCACCTGCAGTTGTCATGAGCTTCCATGGCAAATGCTAAGAGCTCATTGTCCCTGCACATCTGACCTTACTTATGTAGATGTTAAATATAGATGTATACATCTCACTGTAGGTGTCTAGGTTTGAGTTGCTTAGTGGATGACAGCTGAAGCTGCCCTGAATATCCAAACATTTTCCATTCCTTTATCTAAAGATACACTGGGCCTGACAACTAGAAAAGGCCATTTGATGCAATGCCCCTTGAAAGGAATTCCTGAAGATGAATGTTCCCCATCATTCTGTGCCACTATTCAGGACCTGGTAGAGAGCTCTGGAAGCCTGTGAAAATCTTTCTACTGACTTCAAAGGTTCCTTGGATAATAGCACAAATTTCACTTCATTCTTCCTCTCTGGTTGGGTTGTCTGAAATTGCAGAGTGTGTGATTAAATCCCTATGTCCCTTGCATAGCTCACATGCCAGCTCCCTTTAGCACCTCCTGTGAAGCTTACCATGTTCAGTGACACAGGAGGTTGATGTAGGCATCTTCTTTCCAATCTGGACTCCAGCTGCTTGAGGTCTAACAGACCATTCTTAAAGGGCAACGTGAAAGCTACAATTAACATATCTAAAGAAGTCAGTTTAGCTAACCACCACCTTCTGCTGGAGTGTCTCTCAGGGAATTTGGGTGTATCCCTGGAGTTTGTCTACGCCATGGGTAGTTCTTTCAAAGCTGAATTCACAGATAGTGTTTCTCTCCATCACTGTACATCTCACCTGTGCTGTGAGACTCCTCACTTGGCAATTCCTATTGGAAGTGGCAGAAGGAAAAGACATCTCTGCATAATACTGATGTCACCTCCTCTCAAGTGGAATAAATCATAAAAGCATAGAAACATTTTGGTTGGAAAAGACTTCTCAGATCACCAAGTCTAACTGTCAGCCCAACACCACCATGACCATTAAACCATGTGCCAGAGTGCCATGCCTTGTTTTCACATGTCTAGGGGTGATGACTCCACCACCTCCCTGGCCAGCCTTTTCCAATGCTTCACCACTCTTTCAGTAAAGATTTTTCCCCCTAATATCCAACCTGCCCCTCTCCTGGTGCAACCTGAGGCTGTGTCCTTTCATCCTCTCACTTGTTACTTGGGAGAAGAGACCAGCCCCCACCTCACTGCAACCTCCTTTCAGGGGCTTGTAGAGAGTGAGAAGATCCATTCTCAGCCTCCTCTTCTCCAGAGCAAGCAATCCCAGTTCCCTCAGCTCTTCCAACTAGAAGAGGAAGAATGCCCACTTATCCTTGCCATGCCACCTGACTGGGGAAGGAGAAAGAACAAAGCAGAGCAAGCAGAGGAGAGGTCAGCATATTCCCCATCAGAGGGGCACTGTAACAGTCTGCCATACTCATCAAATCTAGACAGAACCAAACCAGAAAGCCCTTGTGTGTAGAAACACACTGCAAATACCACAGTCACTGAGGGAGAGGAAATGAGATGATGTGCAGTGGGGGAGAGCACATCTGTTGAATGCAACAGTAAGTCTCCATATCAAACAGATGCAGATATCAGACTCCACCCTGCATTTTGGAGGCTGTCAGAGGCAGCCCTGACCACTTCAGACAGCACTGCTTTTGTGCTTCCAAATCAGCCCCAGGCACCTATAAGCAGGTGGAGTATTAACCATGTCACAGCTCTACTCTACCTTTCTTGAATTAATCCCTGTTTCCTGAAGTGGAGTTTAATCACTGCTCTGAGTGCTGTATTCTCCAGCATCTTTATGAGACTGTCTTTCCAGTCTTCTAATGTGAAGTCCCCTCTCAAAGGCAATGGGAATTATGAATTAATTATGGATTAATCTGACATGACCTATGGTGAGCCAGGAAGACCTTCCATGACTGAGGGCTCAGAGGTGGTCATCAGACAAAGCCATATCTAATCTTTTGTAGAGCAGAAGAGAAGAGGATAGACAGCAGAGGAATGCACTTATGAGAAATAGATACACACATGAAAGAAAGAGCCCTTGATATTTAAAATATTTATGGCCTTGAAAGTCATGAAAACTGATACTGGCCATTAACTAATAGACATTCTGCCTTTGTGATGCAGCTTACATCCCTAACTAAAACCACATCTCTGCTCTGACTTTGTCTGAAGCCAGGTGCACAGATGATTAAATTTTGGGCCAGCTCTAAGGAGAGTGTCTCCAGCCTGTCCTCTCCTCTAAGCACACACCATCTGTATGACACTTACTCATCTCCTTTTGCTGGGCTGACATGCTGAGCCCATATTCTTCCAGCATTGGTTGTTCTCATGCTTGTCAAGCTGTGCAAGTGTAAGGGATCTAAGCCTAAGGAAGTTGTTACTTTGGGAGTAGACCTGTGCTGTATTAATTGTGCCACTAAAACTGCCCTGCTGAGACTCTGATGTTGTTCATATGGTTTTTCACTAAAGGGACTTGGGGCTCTGGCTGCCCACTCTTAGAATCCTAGAATCACAGAATCAATAAGGTTGGAAAAGACCTCAGAGATCATCAAGTCCAACCTGTCACCCAACACCTCAGGACTAACTAAACCATGGCTTCAAGTGCCACGTCCAATCCCCTCTTGAACACCTCCAGTGATGGTGACTCCACCACCTCCCTGGGCAGCACATTCCAATAGCCAATCTCTCTTGCTGGGAAGAACTTTCTCCTCACCTCCAGCCTAAACTTCCCCTGGCACAGCTTGAGACTGTGTCCTCTTGTTCTGGTGCTGGTTGCCTGGGAGAAGAGACCAACCCCCACCTGGCTACAACCTCCCTTCAGGGAGTTGTAGAGAGCAAGAAAGTCTCCCCTGAGCCTCCTCTTCTCCAGACTCCACCACCTCCCTGAGCAGCACAACCCAATGGCCAATTACTCTTTCTGGGAAGAACTTTCTCCTCACCTCCAGCCCAAACTTCTCCTCTGAGCCTCCTCTTCTCCAGGCTAAGCAACCCCAGCTCCCTCAGCCTCTCCTCACAGGGCTGTGTTACAAACCCCTCCCCACCCTCGTTGCTCTTCTCTGCACTCATTCAAGTGTCTCAATATCCTTCTTAAATTGAGGGTCCCAGAACTGGACACAGGACTCATGGTGTGACCTAAGCAGATGGGGGTTGGTCTCTTCTCCCAGGCAAGCAGCACCAGAACAAGAGGACACAGTCTCAAGCTGTGCCAGGGAAGGTTTAGGCTGGGTGTTAGGATGAAGAGAGATTGACCATTGGAATGTGCTGCCCGAGGAGGTGGTGGAGTCACCATCACTGTAGGTGTTTAGGAAGAGCCTGGATGAGGCACTTGGTGCCATGGTTTAGTTGATTAGATGGTGTTGGCTGATAGGTTGGACTTGATGATCTCAAAGTTCTTTTCCAAGCTGGTTAATTCTATTCTAATCTGTTCTACTCATCTTCAGCTGGCTGTCAACCAGCACCCCCAGGTCTTTCTCGGCTGAGCAGCTTTCTGAGCCACACAACCCAAGCCTGGAGCATTCATGGTGTTGTATGGGGCTGTTGCTATGTTGCTGTGCGCCTCCTCTGTGGGAATTCTGGCCTGCATTAGGAACAGTGTGGCCAGCAGGAGCAGGGAGGTCATTGTGCCCCTGTACTCAGCACTGGTTAGGCCACACCTTGAGTCCTGTGTCCAGTTCTGGGCCCCTCAGTTTAAGAAGGACATTGAGACACTTGAACGTGTCCAGAGAAGGGCAACAAAGTTGGTGAGGGGTTTGGAACACAGCCCTGTGAGGAGAGGCTGAGGGAGCTGGGGTTGCTTAGCCTGGAGAAGAGGAGGCTCAGGGGCGACTTCATTGCTCTCTACAACTCCCTGAAGGGAGGTTGTAGTCAGGAAGGGGTTGGGCTCTTCTCTCTAGCAACCAGCACCAGAACAAGAGGACACAGTCTCAAGCTGCACCAGGGGAAGTTTAGGCTGGAGGTGAGGAGAAAGTTCTTCACCGAGAGAGTAATTGGCCATTGAAGTGCTGCCCAGGAGGTGGTGGAGTCACTGTCCCTGAGGTGTTCAGGAGGGGATTGGATGTGGCACTTGGTGCCATGGTCTAGTCATGAGGTCTGTGCTGACAGGTTGGACTCGATGATCTTCGAGGTCTCTTCCAACCTTAGTGATACTGTGATACTGTGAATCAGAAAAGTGAGGAGGCTTGTTTTGTGTCTCAGGGCATATGGATTCCTTGTGACAAGTAGAGGGTAGATTGCTTAAAGCATTTTTATCTTCTGAACAGCATTTTTGAGCCTCTGTTCCTGTGTCCTGCTTGTAGAAGGAAATGATAAACCCAGGCACTGCCTCTCTGAGGAAAAGATGGGTGGAGAAAAGGTCTTCAAATACATATATGTTTTTCATGAAAAGATAAGACAGCTACTTTAAGTGTACTGACATAGCAGACAGGCTCCATTTTCCAGGTTCTTTTGTTGGTCTAAACCATAGAGTCAAAGCAGATGAAATATATGCAACACATTTGACCCGAATACCTGACCCAGATGCATGCAAATGTTATTCATACCTGGATGGAAGGCTTTCACCCACATTTTCCACTCTTATTAGGTTGGTCAGACGTGGCTTCCCCTTGGTAAAACCATGCTGACTGCTCCTAATGACCCTCTTGTCCTTGATATGCCTAAGGACAGCACTGAGGATAAGTTGCTCCATCACCTTTCCAGGGATGGAGGTGAGCCTAACTGGTGTATAGTTACCTGGGTCCTCCTTCTTGCCCTTTTTGAAGACTGGAGTGACATTTGTCCTCCTCCAATCCCCAGGCACCTCTCCTCTCCACCATGACTTAACAAAGATGATGGAGAGTGGTCTGGCAATGACCTCTGCCAGCTCCCTCAGCACCTGTGGGTGCATCCCATGAGGACCCATGGATATAGATGTCCAGATGACTTAACTGCTCCTTATCCCAGTCCTCATCAACCAGGGAAAAATTCTCCTTTGTTCTGCCTTTCTCTGGGGCCTCCGACTCCTGAGGACAGCCTCCAGCAGTACAGATAGAGACAGAGAAGGCATTTAGCAGCTCTGCCTTCTCTGTGTCCTCTGTCACCAAGGCACCCACCTCAGGCCAGCCCCTCCTTCCATGATCTGTGGACTCTCTTCTTCCACTTGAGTTTGCTCAGCAGTTCCCTACTTAACCACACAGGTCTCCTGGCTCCCTTTCTCCATTTCCTACTCTTTGGGATGCTCTGATCTTGAGCTTGGACAGGGAGGTCCTTGAATGTTACCCACTGTCCTGGGCCCCTTTGCCTTCTAGTACCCTGTCCCATGAGATTTCCCCTAGCACTAGCCTGAAAAGGCCAAAGTTGGCCCTGCTGAAATCCAGTGTTGTAATCCTGCTTCATACTTTCTTCCTACCACACAAGATCCTGAACTCCACCATCTCGTGGTCCCTGCAGCCAAGGGTGCCCTCACCCTCCCTGCTTCAACCAGTCCCTCCTTTTTGATATCAGGTCCAGTAATGCTCCTCTCCTAGTTGGTTTCTCCACATTTGCACCAAGAAATTATCATCAGGGCAGTGGAGGAACCTCCTGGACTGTGGCTGGCTACCTGAGGAGGCCTTCCACAAATATCTGAGTAGTTAAAGTCCCCCATGACAGCCAGGGCCTGTGATGAGAGGCTGCTGTCAGTTGTCTGCAGAAGGCCTCATTGACTTCCTCATCCTGATCAGGTGGTCTGTAACAAACACCCACAGCAGTGTCACCCATGCCAGCCTGCCCCTTAGCACGCACCCACGAGCCACCCCTGGGCTGAACTCAACACATTCTCATTGCTCTCTCACATGGAGAGCAGCACCACCACCTCACTCAGCTGATCTGTCATTCCTGAAAAGGACCCAGCCATCCATGACCACCTTCCAGCCAGGTGAGCTGTCCCACCACATCTCTGTAACTGTCACCAGACCATGACCCCTTGACCACACACGGATCTCTAACAGTCCTGGCAGCCTGGGGCAGTCCCCACAGACTGGAAAAGGGCAAACACTGCTCCCATTTTCAAAAAGGGTAAGAAGGAGGAACCAGGGAACTCCAGGCCAGTCAGTCTCACCTCTGTGCCCAGAAAGATCATGGAGCAGATCCTCTGGAGGCACTGCTGACTCAGAAGAGTAGTGAAGAGGTGATTGGGAGCAGTCAGCATGGCTTTGCCAAGGGCAAATCCTGCCTGACAAACCTGGTGGCCTTCTATGAACAGCTCACAACATTAATAGCTGAGGGGCGAGCAACTGATGTCGTTTACCTGGACCTGAGCAAAGCCTTTGACACTGTCCCACACCACATCCTGGTCTCCAAGATGGTGAAGCATGGGTTTGATGGGTGGACCACTAGATGGATAAGGAACTGGCTTGATGGCTGCACCCAAAGAGTGGCTGTCAATGGGTCCATGTCCCAGTGGAGGCCAGGGACAAGCAGAGTCCCTCAGGGATCAGTCCTGGGACCAGGCTTGTTCAACACCTTTGTGGGTGCCATGGACAGTGGCATTGAGTGCACCCTCAGCAAGGTTGCTGATGACACCAAGCTGTGTGGTGCAGCAGACAGCTGGAGGGAAGGGATCCATCCAGAGGGACCTGGACAGGCTGGAGAGGTGGGCACAAGCCAACCTCATGAGCTTCAACAAGACCAAGGGCAGGGTCCTGCATCGGGGTCGAGGCAATCCAGGCACAAATCCAGGCTGGGCAGGGACTGGCTGGGGAGCAGCCCTGAGGAGAGAGACTTGGGGGTGCTGGGGGAGGAGAAGCTCACCAGGAGCTCTCAGTGTGCACTTGCAGCCCGGAAAGCCAATCAGAGCCTGGGCTGCATCAGGAGAAGTGTGGCCAGCAGGGCAAGGGAGGGGATTCTCCCCCTCTGCTCAGCTCTGCTGAGACCCCACCTGGAGTACTGCCTCCAGTTCTGGAGCCCCTGTTCCAAGAGGGATCTGGAGGTGCTGGAAGGTGTCCAGAGAAGGGCCAGGAGGATGAGCAGAGGGCTGGAGCACCTCTCCTGTGAGGACAGACTGAAGGAGTTGGGGCTGTTCAGTCTGGAGAAGAGAAGGCTCCGAGGTGACCTCATTGTGGCCTTCCAGTATCTGAAGGGGGCTACAAGAAGGCTGGGGAGGGACTGCTCAGGCTATCAGGTAGTGATAGGACTAGGGGGAATGGACTGAAGCTGGAGGTGGGGAGATTCAGGCTAGATGTGAGGAGGAAGTTCTTCCCCATGAGAGTGGTGAAGCCCTGGAATGGGTTGTCCAGGGAGGTGGTTGAGGCCCTGTCCCTGGAGGTGTTTAAGCCCAGGCTGGATGGGGCTGTGGCCAGCCTGATCTAGTGTGGGGTGTCCCTGCCCATGGCAAGGGGGTTGGAACTAGCTGATCCTTGTGGTCCCTTCCAACCCTAACTGAAACTATGAAACTATGAAACTCCTCCTGTTCGTTCCCCATGCTGTGTGCGTTGGTGTGCAGGCAGCGCAGGGAGCGGGCTGAGTGCACCAATTCCACCCTGGGCAGGGTGGGAGACCTTCTGGTCCACACTCATACTAGAAACACTGCCCCACTGCTGCAAGCCCAGCACCAACCCCACCCCCCTTCGACTCTGGTTTAAAGCTCTGTGAATGAACCCTGCTAGCTCTTGTCCTAGAGTCCTTTTTCCCCGGCAAGATAAGCCTCTCCCACATACTACCATCCAGTCATTACAAACCCAGCTGTCATCAAAGGGCCCAAAGCCCTGCCTGTAGCACCAGCCTCAGAGCCAAGGATTTACAAACTGGATTCTTCTACTCCCTTCCATATTGTGGCTGGGTACTGGAAGTAGAGAAGAAAAAATCACTTGAGCCCCAAACTCTTTCACCAACCATCCCAAAGCATTGAACTCTCTCTTCATCCCCCTCAGACTCCAGGATGCAGCTTCCTCCCCACCTGTCTGGAAAATCAGCAATGGGTAATACTCTGGTGGCCACACCTAGATTACTGTGTCCTGTTCTGGGCCCCTCAGTTTAAGAAGGACATTGAGACACTTGAATGTGTCCAGAGAAGGGCAATGAGGCTGGGGAGAGGTCTGGAGCACAGCTCTGTGAGGAGAGGCTGAGGGAGCTGGGGTTGCTTAGCCTGGAGAAGAGGAGGCTCAGGGGAGACCTCATTGCTCTCTACAACTACCTGAAGGGAGGTTGTAGCCAGGAGGGAGTTGGTCTCTTCTCCCAGGCAACCAGCACTAGAACAAGAGGACACAGTCACAAGCTGTGCCAGGGGAGGTTTAAGCTGGAGGTGAGGAGAAAGTTCTTCCCAGCAAGAGAGATTGGCCATTGGAATGTGCTGCCCAGGGAGGTGGTGGAGTCACCATCCCTGGAGGTGTTCAAGAAAGGGATTGGATGTGGCACTTGAAGCCATGGTTTAGTTAGTCCTGAGGTGTTGGGTAACAGATTGGACTTGATGATCTCTGAGGCCTTTTCCAACCTTAATGATTCTATGATTCTATGACTGCACCATGCTGGGGAGGTCTTTAGTCAGATCCCTGATTCAGGCTCCAAGGAGGCTGCAGATTCCACGTTCCGATGTCGAGGGTCAACCCTGCATATTTGGCCCTCTGTTCCTGCCAGGAGCAAGTCTCCCACAACTGTGGGAACTGTGATGGAGATCATAGCAGATCATAGAAGAGCTGCTTACAGAAATTTCCAAGTTCCATATCAGGATAGATTTTATTGAACTCTTACAGTAAATAAGGGGGTGTGTTTGTGGATGTGTGTGTGTGGGTGGGGGTGTGGGTGTGTGTAATCACACAACCAATTCACATGCAAATACAATACAAAACAATACAATACAATAAATCCAGGTTGGAAGAGACCTTCAAGATCATTGTGTCCAACCTACCAACCAATCCAATCCACCTAAACAACTAGATCATGGCACCAAGCACCCCAGCAAGTCTCCTCCTGAATACCTCCAATGATGGTGCCTCCACCACCTCCCCGGGCATCCAATTTCCAATGGCAATCACTCTCTCTGTGTACAAACTTCCTCCTAACATCCAGTCTAAACCTGCCCTGGCGCAGCCTGAGACTGGAATCCTCTTGTTCTGGTACGGCTGCCTGGGAGAAGAGACCAACCTCTGCCTGGCTACAACTCCCTTCAGGGAGTTGTAGAGAGCAATAAGTCCCCCTGATCTCCTCTTCTCCAGGCTAAGCAACCCCAGCTCCCTCAGCCTCTCCTCACAGGGCTGTGTTCCAAACCCCTCACCAACTTTGTTGCCCTTCTCTGGACACACTCCAGCAAGTCAACCTCCTTCCTAAGCTGAGGGGCCCAGAACTGGACACAGGACTCTAGGTGTGGCCTAAAAAAATGTAGCAAATGTATTTGGTCTTATTG
>JAAWVA010000455.1:0-22009 GCA_015227895.2 Colaptes auratus
ATGGTTTAGTCCTGAGGTGTTGGGTGACAGGTTGGACTTGATGATCTTTGAGGTCTCTTCCAATCTTGGTGATTCTGTGATCTTGTCTGGAGATAGTCAAACCCCACCTGGATTTGTTGCTGTGTGACCTCTTCTAAGTGATCCTCCTCTGGCAGGGGGGTTGGACTGGATGAGCTTTCCAGGTCCCTTCCAGCCCCTAACATTCTGTGACTCTGAGATTCTGTGAACTAAAGCCCTGCTTCCTTTGCAGAAAGGAGAGGATCTGCAGGCAGAAGACCTTTCCTGTATCTGTGTTAACCAGGGATGATTCACCAAAAATGACAAAAGATGAACAATATCAACCAAAAGAACCTTGATAGTGACTTCATTTGGCAAAAGAGTCCTTATTTCCAGGAAATAAGCCCTGGGTGATGCTGCCCTGGGGCTGGGCTGGATGATCTCTGGAGGTCCCTTCCAACCTCTAATGTATTTGTCATTTGAAATATACAATAATACAATAAATCCAGGTTGGAAGAGACCTTCAAGACCACCGTGTCCAACCTATCAACCAATCCAACCCACCTAAACAACTAACCCATGGCACCAAGCACCCCATCAAGTCTCCTCCTGAATACCTCCAATGATGGTGACTCCACCACCTCCCGGGGCAGCCCATTCCAATGGGCAATCACTCTCTCTGTAAAGAACTTCCTCCTAACACCCAGTCTAAACCTGCCCTGGCACAGCCTGAGACTGTGTCCTCTTGTTCTGGTACTGGCTGCCTGGGAGAAGAGACCAACCTCTGCCTAGCTACAATCTCCCCTCAGGGAGTTGTAGAGAGCAATAAGGTCACCCCTGAATCTCCTCTTCTCCAGGCTAAGCAACCCCAGCTCCCTCAGCCTCTCCTCACAGGGCTGTGTTCCAAACCCCTCACCAACTTCGTTGCCCTTCTCTGGACACCTTCCAGCAAGTCAACCTCCTTCCTAAACTGAGGGGCCCAGAAACTGGACACAGGACTCAAGGTGTGGCCTAACCAGTGCAGTGGACAGGGGCAGAATGACCTCCCTGCTCCTGCTGGCCACACTCTTCTTGGCAGCCTGGGCACACTGCAGGCTCATGTTCAGCCTCCCAACAACCAGGACCCCCAGGTCCCTCTCTGCCTGGCTGCTCTCCAGCCGCTCTGCCCCCAGCCTGTAGCACTGCCTGGGGTTGCTGTGGCCAATGTGCAGCACCTGGCACTTGGATGTGTTCAATCTCCTGCCCTTGGCCTCTGCCCATCTGTCCCAGCCTGTCCAGTCCCTCTGCAAAGCCTCTCTGCCCTCCAGCAGATCAACTCCTGCCCCAGCTTGGTGTCATCTGCAAATTTACTGCTGATGGACTCAATGCCCTCATCCAGATCATCAATGAAGATGTTGAAGAGCATGGGGCCCAGCACTGATCCCTGGGGCACACCACTAGTGCCTGGCTGCCAGCTGGCTGTGGCACCATTCACCACCACTCTCTGGGCTCAGCCTCCAGCCAGTTCCTAACCCAGCTCAGAGTGCTGCTGTCCAAGCCAGGGGCTGACAGCTTGGCCAGGAGTCTGCTGTGGGGGACGGTGTCAAAGGCCTTGCTGTGGTCCAGGCAGACCACATCCACAGCCTCCCCACATCCACCAGGCAGTCACCTGATCACAGAAGGAGATCAGGTTGGAGAGGCAGGACCTGCCCTTCCTAAATCCATGCTGGGATCCGTGTTCAGGAAACATGCTGGGGTGCATTTTCTCAAAGACCATTTTGCTGCCCGGGGGGGAGGTTTCAGCTCAGGCTGCAGAGGGTCTGCTGGGACACAAGGAGGCTGATCACAACCTGCCAGACAAAATGTCAGGGGTCAGCAAGATTTTCTACTCTGTTGGCATGATGGGCACCCAAATATCATGTCCACGTGCCGTGTCCATTTGCTAAGGGATCCTGGGCACAGCTCAGAGCTGGCAGAGAGCCCAAGCACAGTCGGTGTACCAGAATGTGGAGATATTTGTGAGTTAACATTCTGATAGAAGCTGCAAAGGAAAGGTGCTGTGTGTCTCAAGCTCTTTTTTAGAAGCTTCTAAAAAGCTTTTCAGCCTTTGGAGAAAGAAGTTTTGTAGCCTAAGCATTTCACACACAGAGAGAGAATCAACCAGGTTGGAAGAGACCTCCAACATCATCCAGTCCAACCTATCACCCAACAACATCTAATCAACTCACCCATGGCACTGAGTGCCTCATCCAGGCTGGTTTTAAACACCTCCAGGGATGGTGACTCCACCACCTGCCCGGGCAGCACATCCCAATGGCCAATCTCTCTTGCTGGGAAGAATTTCTTCCTCACATCCATCCCAAACCTCCCCTGGTGCAGCTTGAGGCTGTGTCCTCTCCTTCTCCCCCACCTGGCTGCAACCTCCAATGAGGTCTCCCCTGAGCCTCCTCTTCCCCAGGCTATAAAACCCAGGCCCTGGCTGCCTGGCAGAAGAGACAGCCCCCCACCTGCAGATGCCCAAGAAGCAACTGAGACACAAACTAGAACCTGGTGCTGCCTCTGTCCCAGGCTCATGCACTTTTCACATCCTACCTCAGAGAAGTCAACCCCAAAAGACACCAGAGATTTAACCCTAGTGCAAGTTACAGCAGCCAGAAGCTTGATCTCACCCACAGAATGGCCAGAGGAAGAAAAGAAAAGTGACCTAAGCTCAGTGGACTTGTTCTGCTGCTAAGGGAGAACAGCTGTAGTGCAGGAGCAGCTATTGCAGTGGTGAATTGCCTGTGGACTCTGTGGTGGTTCAGCAATTGAACTGTGTCAGAAACAACACCTGCTTCTTCCTCTCATTGCTCCTCTCTTCTCTTGACCCATTTGGGCATCTGTGCATGCTCCTTTCAGCAACCACACTCCAGCTCTTTCCCTGGCATCTAAAACCGACTCTTGGCTGAACTTATCACAGAGAGGAGTCTTTTTTAACACGTGGAGAGGCTCACAGGACCACAGTACATTAGGGATTAGAAGGGACCTCCAGAGATCATCCAGTCCAAGCCCCCTGCCACAGCAGCATCACCCAGGGGAGTCTGCACAGGAATGCATCCAGGTGGGGTTGGAAAGGCTCCAGAGGAGGAGACTCCACAACCTCTCTGGGCAGCCTGCTCCAGGCCTCTGGCACCCTCCAAGCAAAGAAGTTTCTCCTCATGTTGAGCTGAAACCTTCTCTCTTCAAGTTTGTCTCCATTGGTCCTTGGCTTATTGCTGTGCAGCACCCAAAAGAGCTTGGCCCCCTCCACTTGACCCCCAGCCCTCAGCTATTGATAGACATTGATCAGATCCCCTCTCAGCCTTCTCTTCTCCAGACTAAACAGCCCCAGGGCTCTCAGTCTCTCTTCACAGGGGAGATGCTCAAGTCCCCTAAACATCCTCATGGCTCTCCCTTGGACTCTCTCCCACAGGTCTCTGTCTCCCTTGAACTGGAGAGCCCAGAACTGGATATAGAAAGGACAGAGAGGAAGAAGCCTGCCCTGCTTCAGAAAGGTACTCTGCTGGCTTTGTACATGCACTGATGTTCCTTTGCTTTTGTTCTCAACTCCAGCCATATGTAAATATAGAATCACAGAACTGTCAGGGTTGGAAGGACCTCAAGGATCAGCCAGTTCCAACCCCCCTGCCATGGGCAGGGACACCTCACACTACAGCAGCTTGCTCACAGCCACATCCAGCCTGGCCTGAAAAACCTCCAGGCATGAGGCTTCTATCACCTCCCTTGGAAGCCTCCTCCAGTGTCTCACCACTCTCATGGGGAAGAATTTCTTCCTAACATCCAATCTGAATCTCCCCATTGCTAGTTTTGCTCCATTCCCCCCAGTCCTATCACTCCCTGACACCCTAAAAGGTCCCTTCCCAGCTTTCCTGTAGCCCCCTTCTGATACTGGAAGGCCTAGAAGAAGACCCTAGAGGAATGATAAGAAGTCTCCACTCTGCACTGTCCTCCTGCTATTGCTACTCAAGTCAGAACATTACTGTGCTCCTCTGCTAACAAGCCAGGATTAGGTGTGAAACCATTACTCAGCAACACACATAAGCAGCTGACCAGCAGCCACCCTGCAGTCAACCTGGTGAGCTCCCTGGATTTAAAGTGTGTCTCACAATTGAGGACTCTGCTGAATCACAGAGTCACAGGATTGTCAGGGTTGGAAGGGACCTCAAGGCTCAGCCAGTTCCAACCCCCCTGCCATGGCCAGGGACACCTCACACTACAGCAGCTTGCTCACAGCCACATCCAGCCTGGCCTGAAAAACTCCAGGGAAGAGGCTTCCACCACCTCCCTGGGCAGCCTGTTCAACAACTTACAGGGATCTCCCCAAAACTGCATGAATCATAGAATTGTTGTAGTTGGAAAAGATCTCTAAGATCATCAAGTCCAACCATCGACCTAACACCACCATGGCCATTAAACCGTGTCCCAGTGGCAGCAGGGAGCGAGCTGGGATGGAGGGAGGGCTTGTCCTCCTGATTTAAGCTCTCTGAGTTGCACTCAAAATCAATACCAGAGGTCAAATTGATGGTTGCACAAGTCACACAGCTCAGTTCACTGTCCTCAGCACATCTGATCATCAGCATGAGGCCATGGTCCTCACACAGAGCTAGAATCACAGAATGAGGCAGGTGGGAAAGGCCTATGGCTGTCTCTGGTCCAAGAACATCACTCAGTTCTCATCCAGCTGAGCTTCAGGACATCTCCAGGACCAAGGAGTCTACAACACCTCACAGTCTCTGGTCCAGTGTTTGACCACCCTCAAGGTACAAGAATTTTTTCCTGTTACCTGTTTGGGATTTCTCCTGTTGCAGCCTGTACCCTTTGCCTGGCCCTTTCATCCTGCACTTCCCAGAAGAGTTTGGCAGCACCTTTTCTACACCATCCCTACATGCAAGGTGGGTAAGAGCACCTACAGAACCCTCCTACTCCAGAGGGAAGGAAGACATTTCAGTCTCTCCTCTTACCTCACTGTTCTCTCAACCACAAAATGCCTGAGGTTGGAAGGGACCTTTAAAGATCACCTAGTTCACCCCCCCTTAAGTGAGCTGGGACATCTTTAAGGGGATCAGGTTACTCAAGTGCCATCCAACTCTACCTTGAATGCTTCCAGGAAGGCCTACTGGCCCTTCACTGGGCTCACTCCAGGCTGTATCAATGTTTTCACACTGCCTAGCCTCAAAGTGGACATAGCCAGCAGGGCCAGGGAGGGGATTCTCCCCCTCTGCTCCACTCTGCTGAGACCCCACCTGGAGCTCTGTGTCCAGCTCTGGAGCCTCTATTCCAGGAAGGATCTGGAGGTGCTGGAAGGTGTCCAGAGAAGGGCCACGAGGATGAGCAGAGGGCTGGAGCTGCTCTGCTCTGGAGACAGAGAGAGTTGGGCTGTTCAGTCTGGAGAAAAGAAGGCTCCAAGAAAACCCTCTTGTGGCCTTCCAGTATCTGAAGGGGGCTACAGGAAAGCTGGGGAGGGACTTCTTAGGGTGTCAGGGAGTGATAGGACTGGGGGGAATGGAACAAAACTAGAAGTAGGTAGATTGAGATTGGATGTCAGGAAGAAGTTCTTCCCCAGGAGGGTGGTGAGAGACTGGAACAGGTTGCCCAGGGAGGTGGTGGAAGCCTCATCCCTGGAGGTTTTTCAGGCCAGGCTGGATGTGGCTGTGAGCAAGCTGCTGTAGTGTGAGGTGTCCCTGGCCATGGCAGGGGGGTAGGAACTGGATGATCTTTGAGGTCCCTTCCAGCCATGACAATTCTATGATTCTATGAGCTGCAGCAAGACCTCTGCTCCCCTTTGAAGCATTTTTGAAGACTCTACTATGTTTCCCCTGTCTTGAATGCTCATCTGCAGACCTGTACTGCATCTCAACTAAAGCATGGTTTTTATGGGTATGAGCTCTAATTTACAGCTAAATCTCATAGAATCAATCACAGAATGGTCCAGGCCTGAAGGGACCGGCAAAGGTCATCCAAACCAACTCCCCCACAGTCAGCAGGGACATCCCCAGCTAGATCAGGCTGCCCACAGCCCTCTCCAGCCTCACCTTGAATATCTCCAGGGATGGGGCCTCAAACACCTCCCTGGGCAACCTGTTCCAGTGTTCCACCACCCTCATGGTGCAGAACTTCTTCCTCACATCCAATCTCAATCTGCTCTGCTCTACTTTGAAGCCATTGCCCCTGGTCCTGTCCCTGCAGGCCTTTGCTAACAGTCTCTCTGCAGCCTTCTTGTAGCCCCCTTCAGGTCCTGGCAGGTTGCTCTTAGGTCTCCCTGGAGCCTTCTCTTCTGCAGGATGAACACCCCCAGCTCCCTCAGCCTGTCCTCAGAGCAGAGCTGCTCCAACCCCCTGAGCATTTTCCTCACCCTCCTCTGGAGCCTCTCCATCAGGTCCATGTCCTTCCTGTGTTGAGGGCTCCAGCCAGCACTGCAGGTGAGGGCTCAGCAGAGCAGAGTAAATTCATTAAATGTTATTCCTCCATCTTGGAAGGCAGATGAACAACAAAAACAATGACTCACCGCTGCCCTCCTCCAGGTACAGCAAAACAAACACTGAGCTCTGTTATTTACAGAGGATTGTTTCAGCAACTCCACCTCAAAGTGCCAGGGGTGGAGTCTCCCCCTCTGCCTCTGCACAGGAGGACATTATCTCATGACAGCTCGTCCTGCTGCAGCACCTTTGCTATTCCTGTTTCTCTGGGCTTTCAGGACTACTCGGTTCAGCTTCCAGAAAAGTCCTTATGAATTCATTTTGAGAGCAGAAAGAGATAAATTCACTCTTCCCATTAAAGGGATTTGTTTGTCCTTCCCTCAGGATACCGTGCACTCAGTACAGAATCACAGAACTGTCAGGGTTGGAAGGGATCTCTCAGGGATCAGCCAGTTCCAACCCCATAGAGCAGCTTGCTCACAGCCACCTCCAGCCTGGCCTGAAAAACCTCCAAGGAGGAGGCTTCCACCACCTCCCTGGGCAGCCTCTGCCAGTGTCTCACCACCCTCATGGGGAAGTTCTTCCTAACATCCACTCTCAATCTACCCATGTCTAGTTTTGCTTCATCCCCCCAGTCCTATCACACCCTGACACCCTCAAAAGTCTTTCTTGTAGCCCCCTTCACATACTGCAAGGGCACAAGAAGGTCTCCTCAGAGCCTTCTCTTCTCCACACTGAACAACCCCAGTTCCCTCAGTCTGTCTCCAGAGCAGAGCAGCTCCAGCCCTCTGCTCATCCTCGTGGCCCTTCTCTGGACACCTTCCAGCACCTCCAGAGCCTTCCTGGAATAGAGGCTCCAGAATTGGACACAGTGCTCCAGGTGGGGTCCTATCACTCCTTAACACCCTAAAAAGTCCCTCCCCACTGAGGACACTCAGCTCATTGTTTGCATTAATATCAGATGTGAAAAGTACCTGATTTGTCCTGATTGTTGTCAGAAAAACACTTGTCCCCAAGGACACAAGTAACTCCTGTGACAGGTGGGCTTCACCACCACAACCACCTGATCCAGGGCACAAGCCAGGGCTTGTTCTCGTTTTAGACACTTTAATCAACTTCCACTGAACAGAACTGCCTCCTCTTTGAGCAGCAAAACCTATTGCTGTGGAATGCTGCCCATCAGGATGAGGGCAGACAGGAGAAAGGAGGGGAAAATATAAAGAGTAACTGCAAGTTGATTAGATACTATGAACACAATGCAGATCACAGAATCACAGAACCATTCAGGCTGGATAAGACCCTCAGGATCACCAAGTCCAACCCAGAACCCTACTCTACAAGGATCACCCCTAAACCACAGCCCCAAGCACCACAGCCAAACCACCTGCAAACACATCCAGCTTGGGGACTCCACCACCTCCCTGGGCAGCACATTCCAAGCCCTGACCACTCTGATGGGAAAAAAATTCTTCATCCTGTCCAGTCTGAACCTGCCCTGCTGCAGCTTGAGGCTCTTCCCTCTTCTTCTATGGCTAATCACCTGTGAGAAGAGACCAGCACCAAGCTCTCCACAACCTTCTTCCCATAGCTGTAAAGTACCATAAAGTCTCCTCTCAGCCTCCTCTGCTTCAACCTAACCATCCCCAGCTCCTTCAGTTGCTGTTCATCACCTGGACCACATCCAGGTGATTCTGCCTGAGGTTTGCCATTGATGCCTATGAGGAGCTTGCAGCCACCAGTGCAGGCTTTGCACAGAAATTGTTTGACACCTGAATCCCTTTCCTCCTTGTGCTGTCCCTGCTGGAATTTCAATGCCCAGCCCTCACATATCAGCACATCACAGAGAGCTGGCAAAGAACCATGCAAAAAGGACTGGAGAAGATAAGGCTCCCAGGAGACCTTCTTGTGGCCTTCCAGTGTCTGAAGGGGCTACAGGAAAGCTGGGGAGGGACTTTGAGGGTGTCAGGTCTGGGGGAGGACCTGGAGTCCAGGGACTGGGGGGGATGGATCCAAGATAGAGGAGGGTAGATTGAGATTGGATGTTAGGAAGAAGTTGTTCCCCATGAGGGTGGTGAGACACTGGAAGAGGCTGCCCAGGGAGGTGGTGGAAGCCTCCTCCCTGGAGGTTTTTCAGGCCAGGCTGGATGTGGCTGTGAGCAAGCTGCTCTGGTGTGAGGTGTCCCTGCCCATGGCAGGGGGGTTGGAACTGAATGATCCTTGAGGTCCCTTCCAACCCTGACAATTCTGTGACTCTAGGACTTGCTGGGAGTCCCAGCTGCACTTCAGTTGCAATTAGCTGCTTCATGAACATCTCTCTAAGAGAATGTCTCCTACAAATATAAACACACCTAAGTAATTTGTCAGGAGTTCATTTGCAATTCCACAATCCCCACGGGACTCCAAGACCAATCTCCATGCTCTTTTATCTCCAATAATTTAACAGCTTACCTTGTAAGCCCTATGGCCCACGATGAAGATAGCAGGGCAAACCTTGAGCACATTATTCACCCTAGTCCCAACTAATTCAAAGGCACTACTAGGCCAATTAAAGCAAACAAGATTGAACAGTCCACTCCCTGCCCCAGTGATTACCAGAGCAAGCTGTTTTCCCTGCTGGCATCAACAGCTCTCCACAGCTGACAGCTTCCACCTGCAGCCACATGCAAGCTAAGCATGGAAGGAGAGGTTAAACTGAATCATAGAATTATCGAGGTTGGAAGGGACCTCAGGGATCAGCCAGTTCCAACCCCAAGGAGCAGGTTGCTCACAGCCACATCCAGCCTGGCTTGAACAATGTCCAGGGATGAGGCTGCCACCACCTCCCTGGGAAACCTCTGCCAGTCTCTCACCACCCTCATGGGGAACAACTTCTTCCTAACATCCAATCTCAATCTACCCACTTCTAGTTTTGCTCCATTCCCCGCAGTCCTATCACTCCCTGACACCCTAAAAAGTCCCTCCCCAGCTTTCCTGTAGCATCCTTCAGATGCTGGAAGGCCACAAGAAGGTCTCCTCAGAGCCTTCTCTTCTCCACATTGAACAGCCACAACACTCTCAGTCTGTCTCCAGAGCAGAGCAGCTCCAGCCCTCTGATCATCCTTGTGGCCCTTCTCTGGACACCTTCCAGCACCTCCAGAGCATTCCTGGCACAGAGGCTCCAGAACCAGACACAGTGCTCCAGGTGGGGTCTCAGCAGGGTGGAGCAGAGGGGGAGAATCCCCTCCCTGGCCCTGCTGGCCACACTTCTCTTGCTGCAGCCCAGGCTCTGCTTGGCTCTCTGGGCTGCAAGTGCTCACTGCTGGCTCCTGTTGAGCTTCTCATCAACCAAATGAGCTCCACTGCTCACATTCCACTTTTCTAAAGCCACTACACGATTTTGTTCCCCACCCCCCACAAACACAGACATGCAACATAAGGTGAGCCTTGAAGATTCACACTTCCCAACTGCTCTGCTCCATTTGGGACTAGAGGTTTTTTGTTTGTTTTCACAGAATCAACCCGTCTGGAAAAGGCCTTCAAGATCATCCAGTCCATCCCTATCACCCAACATCAACTAATCAACTCACCCACGGCATTGAGTGCCACATCCAGGCTGGTTTTAAACACTTCCAGGGGTGGTGACTCCACCACCTCCCTGGGCAGCACATCCCAATGGCCAACTACTCTTTCTGGGAAGAATTTCTTCCTCACATGCAGCCCAAACCTTCCCTGATGCAGCCTGAGGCTGTGTCCTCTTGTTCTGCTGCTGGTTGCCTGGGAGAAGAGATCAACCCCCACCTGGCTGCAACCTCCCTTCAGGTAGCTGTAGAGAGCAATGAGGTCTCCCCTGAGCTTCCTTTTCTCCAGGCTAAGCAACCCCAGCTCCCTCAGCCTCTCCTCCACAGGGCTGTGCTCCAGATCCCTCCCCAGCTTTGTTGCCCTTCTCTGGACACCTTCCAGCAACTCAACATCTTTCCTAAACTGAGGGGCCCAGAACTTGACTCAAGGTGTGGCTCAACCAGAGCTGAGTACAGGGGCACAATGACTTCCCTGCTCCTGCTGGCCACACTACTCTTGATGCAGGCCAGGATGCCATTGGCCTTCTTGGCCACCTGGGCACACTGCTGGCTCATGTTCAGCTGCTGTCAATCAGTACCCCCAGGTCCCTTTTTGCCTGGCTACTCTCCAGCCACTCTGACCCCAGTTTGTAGCCTGCTTGGGGCTATTGTGGCCAAAGTGTAGGACCCTGCTCTTGGCTTCATTAAACCTCATCCCACAGCCCATGCACCCAGCCTGTCCAGGTGCAGGTGGTTCAAAGCCTCTTCTGCTACAAATCAAACTAATCAGGCCACACTGTGCACTGCCAAATATCCCAAGGAAACACCTGCCCATGGTCTTTTCAGGACCTGAGTGTGGAGAGATGTGTGTATGTAGAGAAAAGGAGTTGTCAATGTCTGAATGAAAAGCATCTTCTTTAGATTTCCTTACATAAACATTATGTAGGACTGGGTCAATACACTGCTGTAAAGGAAATGGTTGGTGTAAAGTGGTGACAAGAATCCTCCTGAGCTGCACATCAACCGGTACCCCCAGCTCTCTTTCTGCCTGGCTGCTGCCCAGAGCAGGACCATTGAATCCAGGATCCCATTTGCTCTCCTGGCCACAAGGGCAAGATCACACAGAACAACTCTGATGAGGAAAGGCTGAGGGACTTGGGACTTTCTAGTCTGGAGCAGGGCAGACAGCTGGAAACCCATCAATGCTGATCCATACTGAAAGGATGGGTATCAGGAGGATGGGACCAGGCTTTGTTCAGTGATGCCCTGGGACAGAACAAGGGGTAAGGGGCACAAACTCAAACATCAGAAGTTCCATCTGAACATGAGGAGGAACTTATTTAATTTACAGGTGCCAGAGCCCTGGAGCAGGCTGCCCAGGGGGGTTGTGGAGTCTCCCTCTCTGGAGCCATTCCAAACCCACCTGGATGTGTTCCTGTATGACCTTCTCTAGGTGACCCTCCCTTGGCAGGGGGGTTGGACTTGATGATCTCCAGAGGTCCATTCCACCATCTACCACTCTGTAATTCTGTACTGTAAACTGGAAGGATGTGGTAAACAACTGGCAGAGTTCTCCATTTGGTTGAGGTTTTGTTATGCATATGCTCCAGTTGATAAAACATGACTTATGCAACGAGGACAAGATCCTGAGTAGGGTTGTTCAGCCTGCAGAAGAGAAGGCTCCAGGCAGACCAAATGGCAGCCTGCCAGTACCTGAAGGGGGCTACAAGAAGGCTGCAGAGAGACTGTTTGCAAAGGCCTGCAGGGACAGGACCAGGGGCAATGGCTTCAAAGTAGAGCAGAGCAGATTGAGATTGGATGTGAGGAAGAAGTTCTGCACCATGAGGGTGGTGGAACACTGGGACAGTTTGCCCAGGGAGGTGTTTGAGGTCCCATCCCTGGAGATATTGAAGGTGAGGCTGGAGAGGGCTGTGGGCAACCTGATCTAGTTGGGGATGTCCCTGCTGACTGCAGAGGGGTTGGACTGGATGAGTTTTGGAGGTCCCTTCCGGCCTGGACCATTCTATGGTTATATGAAGACAGCACAGGAAATGCCATTTCTGCCCTTAGCCCAAAGGCTCATGTGGCATTTTTCCATCCTCAGAGACTCATGGGGAAAGATTGTTCCCTTTTTTTCCTTTCCTTTCCACCCCCCCACCCCACCCCCCACCCTTTTCAGAAGAACAGAAGCAGAACTGTTTAGAAGAATCAAGAACACCTCCTTTCTTCTCCACCCACACAGACTTGGCAGCGTGTCTCAGTGTTTCGTGATGTCAGTGTTGAAAAACCTGCACTGCATTGCCTTGCCTCAGGGCTTCTGAGGGAAGGAACCACACCAAAACCAAACCAAAAAGAAAAAACCATTAACTGCACACTGATAACAGATCAGAGGATGCTAGGGGTTGGAAGGGACCTCTGAAAATCATCGAGTCCAACCCCCCTGCCACAGCAGGACCAGAGAATCCAGCACAGGTCACACAGGAACACATCCAGACAGGGCTGGAAAGGCTCCAGAGAAGGAGACTCCACAACCTCTCTGGGCAGCCTGCTCCAGTGCTCTGTCACCCTCAGAGTAAAGAAGCTCCTCCTCATGTTGAGGACACTGATTACAGGATCACAGGATGTTAGGGGTTGGAAGGGACCTCGCCAGATCTTCCAGTCCAACCTCCCTGCCCGAGCAGGACCAAGGAATCCAGCACAGGTCACACAGGAATGCACCCAGATGAGTCTTGGAAGTATCCAGAGAAGGAGATTCCACAACCACTGTGGGCAGCCTGTTACAGTGCTCTGTGACCCTCATGATGTAGAAGCTCCTCCTCATGTTGAGGACACTGATTACAGGATCAGAGGATCTTAGGGGATGGAAGAGACCTCTGGAGATCTCTGAGTCCAACCCCCCTGCCAGAGCAGGACCAGAGAATCCAGCACAGGTCACACAGGAACACATCCAGACAGGGATGGAAAGGCTCCAGAGAAGGAGACTCCACAACTCCTTGAGCTGCCTGCCCTCCTCTCCTCCATGTGCCCTGCATTCAGAGGCAGATGTGTGGGTTCCCCTAACAAGTCTGGCCCCAGCTGAGTGGAGCTGGCTGATGGAATTAACATTTAGGACATGAACCCATGAGCAGCTCTGAACCTGGAGGTCTGTTTGGTTACCTTGGGCAGTAGTGCAGCTGGAATTTCCAAGCATTAGGGCATTAAGAACCTACAACAAAAGTCACCTTCTTGAGCTCCAAATGATGAAGGGAAATAACAAAACCACACAAGGGCTCTCCCTGCAGGACAGAGGAACGTTGAAGGGCCATTCACCCTAGAAGAAGGCACTCTCCTGCCTGCCCACACGAGTGTGGGAGGCTGGGCAGAGGAGTTGGCTACCACTTCCATAAGCACTCCCTCACAACTCTCTATTCAACCAAACACCCACACAGGAAGTCACACAGGAGTCCAGGGGCAGGGGAGCACCAATGCAGGCAAAGCAGTACCAGCATGCCTTCTCCTCTCTGGGTCCCTTGGCACCAATGTGGCACTCCCTGCCTCACTGATGTGGGTAACACAATCATAGAATCATAGAATTGTTAGGGTTGGAAGGGACCTCAAGGATCAGACAGTTCCAACCCCAAGGAGCAGCTTGCTCACAGCCACATCCAGCCTGGCCTGAAAAACCTCCAGGCATGAGGCTTCCACCACCTCCCTGGGCAACCTCTGCCAGTCTCTCACCACCCTCATGGGGAAGAATGTCTTCCTGACATCTGATCTCAATCCCTCCATGTCTAGTTTTGCTCCATTCCCCCCAGTCCTATCCCAGTGAGTCCTCCTGCAGTGCTGGAAGTGCACATCATCTTGGGATAAAGCCTTGTGCTGGCTGCCAGATGCTCAATCAAGCTAATGAGAAGTGTGCATCCAGGTCCCTTCCAACCCCTAACATCCTGTGATCCTGTGAGCTTGGAGGAAGTGATGCTTGAATATTCAATCTGGAGAAGAGAAGGCTCCAAAGAAACCTTCTTGTGGCCTTCCAGTATCTGAAGGGGGCTACAAGAAAGCTGGGGAGGGACTTTTGAAGGTGTCAGGGAGTGATAGAAGAGGAGCCTGGAGAAGAAGAGGCTCAGGGGGGACCTTAACACTCTCTACAACTACCTGAAGGGAAGCTGTAGTCAGGTGTGGGTCAGGCTCTGCTCCCAGGCAACCAGTGGCAGGACAAGAGGGCATGGCCTGAAGCTGTGCCAGGGGAGGGTTAGGTTGGAGGGTAGGAAGCACTTCCTCATGGAGTCAGACCCTGGGGTGGACTGCCCAGGGAGGTGGTGGAGTTGCCATCCCTAGAGATGTTTCCGGCAAGATTGGATTTGGCACTCAGTGCCATGGTCTGATTGGTGTGGTGGGGTTGGGTCCTAGGCTGGGCTGGATGGTCTCAGAGGTCTATTCCAGCCTCAGCCATTCTGTGATGCTGTGGAAAACCATAGCTCCAGAGTCACAAATACACAATTCAGAGCAGAAAATGGTCTGGCTCCAGGTGACTGCAGGAAGCACCACTGCTATTTGCTTAGACTAAGTGACAGCATCAGTCCAGTCAGGCAGTTTCCAGTATCCTAAATGGCATTTTATAAACATGTACTTTTCCATCTAAGAAAACCAGCATGGTTCCACCAGTCAAAACTCAACTCCAGCTTCTACAGTCTGGGGGGGGAAGTGGGGAATGGGAAATTAACATCTGCTCTGTTTTCTGCCTTATTATTGTGGGGAGGGTCCATGTGTTCAGCTAGACAATGTGGGGGGGAAAAAAGTCCTATTTTAGAGCACTCTTCCAGCATTCTTCACAGCTCTGAGCCATCAATATTAAACATCAAAGAACAGCACCGTGCCTAAATAAATCAAACACCACCACTTCATATGGGAACTGATGGGGAAATGTAGGCGGGCTTTAGTAATAACACTCAAGACCACTGCAGATCTCTTTAGGTGATGAATGTCCATATCAAACTAATTCCAATAAGGCAAACTATAGAAAGAATAGAATAGAATAGAATAGAATAGAATAGAATAGAATAGAATAGAATAGAATAGAATAAACCCTTCCCTTCAAGATCAAAGTCCAAGCTATCATCCAGCACCACCTTGTCAACTAAACCATGCAACCAAGCACCTCATCAAGTCTCCTCCTAAACATCAGAGGATGTTAGGGTTTGGAAGAGACCTCTGAAGATCTTTGAGTCCACTCCTCTGCCAGAGCAGGAGCAGAGAATCCAGCACAGGTCACACAGGAACACATCCAGACAGGGCTGGAAAGGCTCCAGAGAAGGAGACTCCACAACCTCTCTGGGCAGCCTGCTCCAGGGCTGTCAGCCTCACAGTGAAGAAGTTCCTCCTCATGTTGAGGTGGAACCTCATGTGCTGGAGTTTACATCCACTGCCCTATCCCAGGGTGCAACTGAGCAGAGCCTGTCCCTGTCCCTTCCTTCCTGACCCCCAATCCTCAGACATTGATAGACATTGATCAGATCCCCTGTCAGTCTTCTCCTCTCCACACTAAACAGCCCCAGGGCTCTCAGCCTCTCCTCACCAGGCAGGGCTCCAGTCCCTTCAGCATCCTTGCAGCCCTCCCTTGGACTCTCTCCAGCAGATCCCTGTCCCTCCTGAACTGGGGAGCCCAGAACTGGATGCAAGATTCCAGGTGAGGTCTCAGCAGGGCAGAGTAGAGGGAAGGAGAAGAAGTCCTGGATCTGCTGGACACACTCCTCTGCATGCACCCCAGGATCCCATTGGCCTTCTTGGCCACCAGGGCACATTGCTGTCCCCTGCAGAGCTGATTATCCACCAGCACTGCCAGATCCTTCTCCACAGGGCTGCTCTCCAGCAGATCCCCTCCCAGCCTGTACTTCTGCAGTTTCTTCTTCCTTCCCAGCTGCAGAGCTCTGCACTTCTCCTTGTTGGACCTCATTAGGTTCCTCCCTGCTCAGCTCTCAGTCTGTCCAAGCCTTGCTGAAAGCCTGGACAAGGTAATATTATAAAGAGTAATTGGTACTATTAACTTTGGAGTTTTGAAACTGCTCTATCATTAACTCCCCCTGCATAACTATATCACAATTCTTCCGGGGGGGGAATAAGTAATCAAAATAAATAAATGAAATAAGAAGCAGGCAAACACCTAGTAGGTAAATATGCCAAAGCAGTCAGGCTCACAGGCAGCTCCCAGCACCCTTAGAGCGGCATTGAGTATTTGCAGCAGCTGCTTTAGTGTGGAAGCAGCTGCCAGGACCCCAATACAGACCAAGAAACACCTCAGCCACTCAACTTCCATCCAGGAGCAAGTCCCAGCCTGCTTCTAGCACATCTAGAAATAGCTAGATTCAGATTGAGATGGTAGGAAGAAGTTCTTCCCCATGAGGGTGGAAGAGAGAGGTGGTGGAAGCCTCATCCCTGGAGGTTTTTCAGGCCAGGCTGGATGTGGCTGTGAGCAAGCTGCTCCAGTGTGAGGTGTCCCTGGCCATGGCAGGGGGGTTGGAACTGGCTGATCCTTGAGGTCCCTTCCAACCCTGACAATTCTAGGATTGTATATGTATGTATATATATGTACAGAAATATAAACATATATATCTACAAAATATGTATATATAAACATACAGATGTATAAATATAGCTCATATTTATCTATCTCTATATATATAAATATAACTCCATTATAAATATATTTTATATACACACACACACACATATATATGTAAAACACTCCTATATATATAAAAATAAGTGATATATATAGATATCTCTCACAGAAGCACAGAATGTTAGGGGTTGGAAGGGACCTCTAAAGCTCATGTAGCCCAGCCCCCCCTGCCAGAGCAGCATCACCTAGAGCAGGTTACACAGGAACACATCCAGGTGGGGTTTGAAGATCTCCAGAGAGGGAGACTCCACAACCCCCGGGCAGCCTGCTCCAGGCCTCTGTACCCTCACAGGGGAAAAATTCTTCCTCCTGTTTCCATGGCACTTCCTCTGCTCAGCTTCCACCATGCCCCTTGTGTGGGCATTGGGCATCCCAGCAGAGCCTGGCTCCAGCCTCTGGGCACTCACCCTGCACAGCTTTAGAAACAGCACTGAGGTCACTTCTCAGGCTCCTCCTCTGCAAGCTCCAGAGCCCTCAGCTCCCTCAGGCTCTCCTCAGGAGGAAGATGTTCCACTGCCTTCATCTTTGTGGCTCTGTGCTGGACACTTTCAAGCAGTTTCCTGAGGTCCTTCTTGAACTGAGTGTCCCAGAACTGGACACAATATTCCAGATGTGGCCTCAGCAGGGCAGAGTAGAGGGGGAGGAGAACTTCTCTTGGCTTACTCACCACAGCCCTTCTAATCCACCCCAGGATGCCATTGGCCTTCTTGGCCAGCAGAGCACATTGCTGGCTCATGGTCAACCTCCAGTTCCTTTTCCCCTTCCCTGCTCCCCAGCAGCTCAGTCCCCAACCTCTCCTGCTCCATGGGGTTGTTCTTTCCTAGGTGCAAGACTCTGCCCTTGCCCTTGTGGAATTTCATTCAGTTTCTCCCTGCCCAGCTCTCAGCCTGTCCAGGTCTGGCTGCATGGCAGCACAACCCTCCTGTGGCAGCCACTCCTCCCAGCTTTATGTCCTCAGCAAACTTGCTGGCAGTGCCCTCTGTGCCCTCCTCTAGGTCATTGATGAATATATTGAACAGCTCTGATCCCAGTATTGACTCCCAAGGGACTCCACTAGACACAGGCCTGTATTTCTCTCTCTGTCTCTTTGTCTCTATCTCATCTATATCTCTATCTATATATCTATAGCTATAACTATATCTATCTATAAACTCCAATATACATATATCTATCTCCAATATATCTATGTGTGTGTATATATAATTAATATATATATAAAAATAAATACATATATATATATATATATATATATATATTTAAATTCTAAGATTCTCCAGATCCAGTCCAACCAAAGCCTAACTCCAGTTCTCCCTACTGACTCATACTCACTCAAAGCCTCCATCCAGCTCCCCATGGTGGGACAACTAAAGGCAAGAAGGTTGGTGAGGGGGTTGGAACAGAAGCCCTAGGAGGAGAGACTTAGGGAGCTGGGGTTGCTTAGCCTGGAGAAGAGGAGGCTCAGGGGAGACCTTCTTGCTCTCTACAACTACCTGAAGGGAGGGTGTGGACAGGTGGGGGTTGGTCTCTTCTCCCAGGCAACCAGCACCAGAACAAGAGGACACACTCTCAAGCCGTGCCAGGGGAAGTTAGGCTGGAGAGGGAGGAGAAAGTTCTTCCCAGAGAGAGTTGTTAGCCATGGGAAGGTGTGCCAGGGAGGTGGTGGAGTCACCATCCCTGGAGGTGTTCAAGAGGGGACTGGACGTGGCACTTGGTGCCATGGTTTAGTAGTCATGAGGTCTGTGGTGACAGGTTGGACTTGATGATCTTTGAGGTCTCTTCCAACCTTACTGATTCTATGAACAGGACTGCTAAGGGAAAAAGAGCTCTGTGCTTTGTCACAGCTTTCCCCCAAGCTGGAGAACACCAACAGAGCATGGAATTGCTAACCATCCCCCCCCCAACCCCTAACCCTAACCCTAACCCTCCCCCATTCACTGCTCAAACTCTTCTTCACTGAAAAAACCCAACCCTGCACACTCCCCACAACCGAAGCTGCCTGCACCAGACATTGTCTAAAGGAAGTACTCTAATTAGGGCCTATTTTAGGATTTACATTTTCATTTCAGCTTCAAGCCAGCTGGGCTCCTCTCAGGGGAAAACCAAGGGCAGCACAGTAAATCCTTCAGGCATTTCCCCCCTGCTTTTATCTCCAAGTTGCTGCTGTGGAGTTTTGCATTGGTTGAAGACCAGAGACATGAGGAAAAAGTTATTCCCTGTGAGGGTGACAGAGGCCTGGAGCAGGCTGCCTGGGGAGCTGTGGAGTCTCCCTCTCTGGACATATTCAAACCCCACCTGGATGTGTTCCTGTGTGACCTGCTCTAGGTGATGCTGCTCTGGCAGGGGGGTTGGACTGGATGATCATAGAATCATAGAATGCTCTGGGTTGGAAGGAGCCTCCAAAGCTCATCCAGTCCAAGCCCTCTGCATCAGCAGGGACATCCCCAACTAGATCAGGTTGCCCACAGCCCTCTCCAGCCTCACCTTGAGTATCTCCAGGGATGGAGCCTCAACCACCTCTTCCAGTGTTCCACCATCCTCATGGTGAAGAACTTCTAATCTAAATCTGCTCTGCTCTACTTTGAAGCCATTGCCCCTGGTCCTGTCCCTGCAGGCCTTTGCAAACAGTCTCTCTGCAGCCTTCTTGTAGCCCCCTTCAGGTCCTGGCAGGTTGCTCTTAGGTCTCCCTGGAGCCTTCTCTTCTCCAGGATGAACACCCCCAGCTCCCTCAGCCCCTCCATCAGGTCCATGTCCTTCCTGTGTTGAGGGTTCCAGACCTGCACACAGCACTGCAGGTGTGACTTCTCACCACATCAAAGTGTCAGAATCAGCTCTCTGGCTCTGCTGGCAATGCTGCTTTGGATGCAGCCCAGGCTGCCCTTGGCCTTCTGTGCTGCAAGCTCACCCTGCCTGCTCCTCTCCAGCTTCTCCCCCACCAGCACCCCCAAGTCCTTTCCTCAGGGCTGCTTTCTATCCCCTCCTCCCCCAGCCTGTACTGACAGTGAGGATTGTTCCAGCCCAGGTGCAGGACCCTGCACTTGCTCTTGTTGAGCCTCATGAGGCTCCCCTGGGCACCACCTCTGCAGCCTGTCCAGGTGCCTCTGGATGCCATCCTGTCCCTCTGGGGTATCAACAGCACCACTCAGCTTGGTGCCATCTGCACACTGCTGTGGTGCCTCAGTCTCACTTTGACATTGATAGAAATATTGAAGAGCACAGGTCCCAGTACAGACCCCTGAGGGACACCACTGTCACTTTCAAGACCTCTTCCAGCCCCTAACATTCTGTGATTCTGTGAGGACACCATCAGCACCCAACAAAAGGCTATTCTGGCCTGCCTGGGTTAGGAACTTTTAACCTAAGGGCTGCCTAACCTGGGGCAGGAGCTTTCAAGAACTGAGAAGATTTCTTTTTCCTCTCCTGAGGGTAAAATAGGAAAGAGCACCCAGGCCTTGAGCCTCAGAGAGATTAGAAAATGAGCAGACTCCCTGCATAACTTGATCCACCCTTTCATGAGGGCTGCTCCATATTCATGTGGCTGCCCCATATCATGTGCTAGGGTGTCACTGGCTGGTCTTTAATCAAGCAGAAACAC
Organism: Colaptes auratus; assembly: GCA_015227895.2. NCBI lineage: Eukaryota > Metazoa > Chordata > Aves > Piciformes > Picidae > Colaptes > Colaptes auratus. The sequence continues at coordinate 20,218 of JAAWVA010000455.1, forward strand.
TTCCATTGCATAAGTTAGGTCGTCTGGAACAAAGATCTCAGCTGCAGAACCAACCCCACAGGTAGTGGCCTTAAAAAGAAGAAAGTCACAACAAGGCTTTGATAGCAACACGAACAAGTAATTACACAGGTCTCAAGGATAAGGGGTTGAAAGTTGTGATTATCAGCACTGGAACAGGAGATGTGCTGTCTGCAAAGAAGCTGCTCAAAGCACACACAGGGCAAAAGGCAGCAATCACAAACTGTCAGGGTTGGAAGAGACCTCAAGGATCAGCCAATTCCAACCCCCCTGCCATGGCCAGGGACACCTCACACTACAGCAGCTTGCTCACAGCCACATCCAGCCTGGCCTGAAAAACCTCCAGGGATGAGGCTTCCACCACCTCCCTGGGCAACCTCTGCCAGTCTCTCACCACCCTCATGGGGAAGAACCTCTTCCTAACATCCAATCTCAATCTACACACTTCTAGTTTTGTTCCATTCCCCCCAGTCCTATCACTACAATGCTCTTATTCCATCAGTGTCACCAGAACAGAAGTAGTGAGCAACCTACTCAAGCTTCCTGCAGATGCTCCAAAGCATTTGGAAAGGAAAGCAGGCAGAGTTGATGCAGCCCCTGGACCAGCAGAGTTCATTCTTCTGCTTATTCCCACGCCATACCTAAAGGCCTTTCAAAGCAAGAACACTGAGCAGGTTTGCAGTGCAAGATGGTATCAGCAAGAGCTAGGAGACAAGAGCTCCTGAGGCACACAAACCACTCCCTCAAGAAAAGGCATCTCCCACCTGCCAGTGCAGCAGGGAGACAGCCAAAATCACAGAATCACAGAATCAACCAGGCTGGAAGAGACCTCCAAGATCACCCAGTCCAACTGATCACACAACCCTAACTAATCAACTCACCCATGGCACTGAGCGCCTCTTCCAGGCTGCTTTTAAACACTCCCAGGGATGGTGACTCCACCACCTCCCTGGGCAGCACATCCCAATGGCCAATCTCTCTTGCTGGGATGAATTTCTTCCTCACATCCAGCCCAAACCTCCCCTGGTGCAACTTGAGACTGTGTCCTCTTGTTCTGCTGCTGGCTGCCTGGGAGAAGAGACCAACCCCCACCTGGCTGCAACCTCCCTTCAGGCAGTTGTAGAGAGCAATGAGGTCTCTCCTGAGCCTCCTCTTCTCCAGGCTAAGCAACGCCAGCTCCCTCAGCCTCTCCTCACAGGACTGTGCCCCAGACCCCTCCCCAGCTTTGTTGCCCTTCTCTGGACACCTTCCAGCAACCCAACATCCTTCCTAAACTGAGGAGCCCAGAACTGGACACAGTTCTGGAGAGGGCAGGTGAGAACAGGGATGGTAGGAGGGAGAGCACTGTCACAGAATCACAGAATTGTCAGGGTTAGAAGGGACCTCAAGGATCATCTAGTCCCTGCTGACTTTCCACTAGATCAGGTTGCCCAGAGCCCCATCCAGCATGGCCTTAAAACCTTCCAGGGATGGAAGCCCCACTTTCCTCATGCTCACTCACATAGGGTCACCCTGACTTCTTGACATGCCACCACTTACTGCTGCTGCATGGTCACCAGCACAGAGAGGGCTTGTGTGTGAGCACAGTTCCTCCCAAATCTCTATTTCCCTATTGATATTCACAGGATCAGAGGATGTTAGGGGTTGGAAAGGACCACTGGAGATCTCCAAGTCCATCCCCACTGCCAGAGCAGGGCCATAGAATCCAGCACAGGTCACACAGGAACACATCCAGACAGGGGTGGAAAAGCTCCAGAGAAGGAGACTCCACAAC
>JAAWVA010000456.1:0-21985 GCA_015227895.2 Colaptes auratus
ATTTGCTTCTTCCTTTTTTCCCTCTCTGTTGGAAGGGAGGAGGGGGGAGTGGGGGAGAGATTCTCAGCCTTGCCCTCATCTAAGCTCTTAAGTCCCAGTTAAGGCTCAAAGCACCACAATAAGGATAACCCAGACTGACAATGGCAGTAGCAGGAGCAATGAGGTCTCCCCTCAGCCTCCTCTTTTCCAGACTAAGCAGCCCCAGCTCCTTCAGTCTCTCTGCATAAAATTTATCCTCCTCCTTCTTCTCCTCCATTTAGTTAGTTAGTTATTTGTTTGGCTGCAAAAGAAGGGACCCAAAAGACACAGAAAAGCTTCTGCTCAGGCTCAGGCTGCAGCAGCAGCAGCAGCAGCGATTGTATTTGTCAGTGTGTGGAGAGTGATGTATGTGCAACATGCATGCTCCATTGCCTGATTAACTCAGAATGAAAACCACCCAAGCTTCACCCTGAAATCAGTTAGCAATACAATATCTCCAAAGATTGTGCAATTACTTTTATTTTATTATTTCTTTTTCTTTCTTTCCCTCTCTCCCCCCCCCCCCACCACCCCCCCCCCCCCTTCTTTTTCCTTCCCTGAGCAGTTGCCAATAACTGCAACTTTCACAGGAGATAAAGATCTTTTCTGCTTCATTACTTCTGAGATGGCACATTAGGATCAAATGTACCATCCTATTAAATAAAACTCCAGGAACTCTATATATAGCACCATACCAAATGTGGGCTGCAAAGCAGCATTGATCAGAGCAGCCCAGAAGGTTGTTTACCATCTTCAACGGTTAAAATATTCCTGCTATGAAAATTTCTCCTCTCCTTGGTAAACCTGTGTGCAGGCAAGGTGCATATTTGTGCTCACACCACTGAGACACTTGGAGCTGTTCAGCCTGGAGAAGGGAAGGCTCCCAGGAGACCTTATTGTGGCCTTCCAGAATCTGAGGAGGGCTCCAAGAAAGCTGGGGAGGGACTTTTTAGGGTGCCAGCAAGTGATAGGACTGGGGGGAATGGATCCAAGCTAGAGGAGGCGAGATTTAGATTAGACATTAGGAAGAAGTTCTTCCCCATGAAGGTGGTGAGAGACTGGCAACTGGTTGCTCAGGGAGGTGGTGGAAGCCTCATCCCTGGAGGTTTTGAAGACCAGGCTGGATGTGGCTGTGAGCAACCTGATGAGGTGTCCCTGTCCATGGCAGGGGGGTTGGAACTTGATACTCCTTGAGGTCCCTTCCAACCCTGACCATTCTGTGACTCTGTGACTGCTACTCATCCTCCCTGTGCTGAGTTCAGCAGCTTGGACCTCTCTTGTTTTATCTCATTTAACCCTCTCTTGATATTCACTGGCAATAATCACAGACCAATGTGGTTTATCAAACCAATTCCTCAGCTGGTGAAGGCCCACATGAGTGGGGTGAGTGGTTGTATTTTCCTTGAAGCTGGAGAGGGTGAGATCCTCCTGTCCATGAGTGCATCTCACTGATAGAGGAGTATCTTCTCCCTAGTACACCTTGAGTCCTGTGCCCAGTTCTGGGGCCCTCAATTTAAGAAGGATATTGAGATTCTTGAATGTGTCCAGAGAAGGGCACAAAGCTGGGGGGAGGCCTTGAGCACAGCCCTGTGAGGAGAGGCTGAGGGAGCTGGGGTTGCTTAGCCTGCAGAAGAGGAGGCTGAGGGGAGACCTTCTTGCTCTCTCCAACTCCCTGAAGGGAGGTTGTAGCCAGGAGGGGGTTGGTCTCTTCTCCCAGGCAGCCTGCACCAGAACAAGAGGACACAGTCTCAAGCTGTGCCAGAGGAGGTTTAGGCTGGAGGTGAGGAGAAAGTTCTTCATAAAAAGAGTAATTGGCCATTGGAATGTGCTGCCCAGGGAGGTGGTAGAGTCCCCATCCCTGGAGGTGTTCAAGGGGGATTGGATGTGGCATTTGATGCCATGGTTTAGTTGTCATGAGGTGTTGTGTGACAGGTTGGACTGGATGATCTTTGAGGTCTTTTCCAACCTTACTGATTCTATGATTCTAGTATCAGGTGATGGAAGGAGAGGAAATGGCTTCAAGTTGCACCAGGGGAGCTTTAGCTTGGATACAAGGGAAAGTTCCTTTGCTGCAAGAGTGGTCAGGCACTGGCACAGGCTGCCCAGGGAGGTGGTGGAGTCCCCATCCCAGGAGGTGTTCAAGGAAGTTGTGGACATGGCGCCTTGGGACGTGGTTTAATGACCACGGTGGCATAGGGTTGACAGTTGGCCTTGATGATCTCAGAGGGCTTTTCCAACTGAAACAACTTTATGATTCTCTGATTAGCATGTAAGATGTTTGTCAATAAGGTATTGACAGCCACCTAATGACAGTGGGTAAGAGCCAGAGGTTGAATCCTGAGTAACAGCACAGTCTTTCTCTGAACACTAATGGTCTGTGTGCCACTTCTCCCTGCAGAAGCTCAAACGTCATTCTGGCAGAAGCCCAGAGTCCAAATCTGATCCTTGTTTTGGCTCATGGGAGAGGACACTTGGACAGACTATACCCACAACACTGGGGTTCCTTAAACAGCCCTAAAGTCACACATGGCAGTGATGGCCAGAGGCAGATGGCACTTATGGGGCAGCAGCTGGCAGTACTCAAGTGTCCATTGCTCAGCTCATTGGGGTTTGAGAGTCAGGGGGAGCTCCCTGAACACTCTCCCTCTGCAGGGGCAGGAGAAGCAGGCATTGTTTAGCTTGGAAAGAAGGTGGCTTAGGGGACACCTTCTACTGAAAGGAGGTTGGAGTGAGGTGGTGTTGGTCTCTTCTCCTAAGGAACAAGTGATAGGACAAGAAGAAATGGCCCCAAGCTGCACCAGGGGAGGTTTAGGTTGGACATGAGGAATAATTTCTTCCCTGAAAGGGTCATCAAGCCCTGGAGCAAGCTGCCCAGGGCAATGGTGGAGTCCCCATCCCTGGAGGGATTGAAAAGCCATGTAGATGTGGTGCCAAGGGACATGGTTTAGTGGTGACCTGGCTGGGCTTGATTAGGCTTCTCCCAGGCAGCCAGCACCAGAACAAGAGGACACAGTCTCAAGCTGCACCAGGGGAGGTTCAGACTGGATGTTAGGAGGAAGTTCTATACAGAGAGAGTGATTGCCCATTGGAATGTGCTGCCCAGGGAGGTGGTGGAGTCACCATCACTGGAGGTGTTCAGGAGGAGACTTGATGGGGTGCTTGGTGCCATGGGTTAGTTTAGGTGGGTTGGATTGGTTGATGGGTTGGACTTGATGATCTTGAAGGTCTCTTCCAACCTGTATTGTATTATTAAAATCAAGATTTAGGTATTTTCCAACCCAATAGTCTATGACAGCCAAGAGGATCTGTGCATTGCATCGGGCTGCCTTGCGCTGGGAAGGAGCAACTCCAGGTGTCAGTACAGCTTGGGGACTGACCTGCTGGAGAGCAGTGAAGGGGAAAAGGATCTGGGGGTCCTAGTGGATGGAAGACTGACCATGAGCCAGCAATATGCTGTTGTGGCCAGGAAGGCCAATGGCATCCTGGGGTGGATTAGAAGGGCTCTGGTTAGAAGGTCAAGAGAGGTTCTCCTCCTCCTCTACTCTGCCCTGCTGAGGCTGCATCTGGAATATTGTGTCCAGTTCTGGGGCTCTCAATTCAGGAAGGACCTCAAGAAACTGCTTGAAAGATTCCAGTGCAGAGCCACAAAGGTGCTGAAGGGAGTGGAACATCTTCCTTATGAGGAGTGCCTGAGGGAGCTGAGGGCTCTGGAGCTTGGAGAGGAGGAGCCTGAGGGTGACCTCATTGCTGGTGATCAAGATGTGCAGGTTGAGTGCCCAGAGGTTGGAGTCAAGTTCTGCTGGGTGCTGCCCAATGCCAGCACAAGGGGCAGTGGTGGAAGCTGAGGCAGAGGAAGTGCCATGGAAAAAGGAGGGAATTTTTTTCCCCCTGTGAGGGTGACAGAGCCCTGGAGCAGGCTGCCCAGGGGGGTTGTGGAGTCTCCCTCTCTGGAGATACTCAAGAGCTGCCTGGCTGTGTTCCTGTGTGACCTGCTCTAGGTGACTCTGCTCTGGCAGGGGGGTTGGACTGGATAAGCTTTTGAGGTCCCTTCCAGTCCTTCTTATTCTGTGATTTGGTCTCCACTGGCCCTTCCCCAGCAAAGCCATCTCAGGCACAGGCACAGGAACATTGCCTAGGAGCTCTGCCACAACCTGGAGAGATGATCTCTCGAGGTCCTTTCCGGCCCCTCACATCCTGTGATTCTGTGTGATCTCACAGACCCCACTGCATGAAGGGCAAGTGGCAGAGAGCAGCCCAGCCAGAGGACAGCCCAGCTCTTGTGAGTGGAACGCTCAGACCCACGGGAGCAGCACTGCACCCTAAGGTGCCCGGGCCCGGACTCCTCAGCCTGGCACTTCGCTGCTCTTGCCGTGTGGAAGCACCACGAGGCAGGGACTGAAATGTGCCTGGGGCTGTGTGAACACTTGAGTCTGATTGCTGAGGGGCAGATATTGCAAATGCAGAGAGAGCCCTCTGAAATGAGATTCCAGTGCCTGCACAAATGAAGCAGAGGCACATTTGCCTGGATGGGCATTTACATATAAATTGCCATCTAATTGCACTAATTGCACACGGTCACAGATGTGCTATTGCACAACCAGGTTTTGCACAGGGAGATCAGGTGCCTGCTTTGTTTCACAGCAAAATGGCTTCAAACCAACGTGAATTATTGGTTCCTCTCTCTTTGCCAGGCCATGGCTTCGATCTACAGCTGCCCAAGACATGGCCCAGAAGACCTTTTGCAGCTTCTGTGTTGAGTCAGGCTCGCAAGCCTGCTCTTCCTTTCCAGCTCATAAATAGTTGTCTCGTGTCAGGGAAGCACTTGGTGCTGTTAGGTAGTGAGGGCAGGGTGTAAAAACCTCGTGTCTTGGCATTTTATCTTTGTATTGGAAACTGATCAAGCAGTAAAAATGAATCTTGGCCCAAGAAAAGTTTAAAAGCTACTAAGTAGGAGTTAATGCACCTCATTCCTTTGTAGACTCGTTACCTCTTTATTTACCCTTCAAGAGATTTGCTTCTGGTTTATGGCACAATCTGTATTGAGGAGAGACATAAACTGGGCAGGGAAATGCCAATGAAATGAGAAAATAGAAAGTTAATGGTGAAACTAGAGTAGGCTAAATTAATTTACTGATTATATGACCATATCCCATCAGTGAGACATGAATTATTGTGTTTACAGTCTTCAGGTTGTTGCCTGGCTCTGCTTCCCCTCCACTGTTTTCAATTTAAGCTGCAGTGATTGTAAAGAGAGGAGAAAATAAACCAAATGTTCCCATTCCACTTATAAATTTTATGTTTATAATCTTGTAGCCATCCATGGAAACCATGTCTGTTAGTCAAGTGCCTCGCCTCCCCCAGCTCAGCATAATTATTACTGATACATCTGGATGTTTAACTACCTACTACAGACTCTTGAGCTCCTTCCAGATTGAAAAATCCCCATTAATACAGGAGTGGAGAAGAGTGGAGTCACGGGGGGGAAGGGGAGAGGGGAGGGTTTATGTCTATTACTTCAATTCTCAAAGGATTTATGCCTTGCTTTGGCAGCGCAGGGAGGGAAATGCTGGTACCGAAGCTGGTGGCGGTCACTTGAAAGGGTGGAACTTGCTTCTTTCCACATTGTTGGACAAACAGTGCTTCATGCACAGTGGGACAGGACAGCTCTAGCTTGGTGCCCAGAGAAGATGGAGACACCCTCCCGTGGTGCAACCCTCCCCCAGGAACAGAACCACTCTAGCCTGGTGTCCAGAGAGGATGCAGACACCTTACCATGGTGCAACTCGCTCCCAGGGACAGAACTACTCCAGCTTGGTGTCCAGAGAAGATGGAACACCTTACTATGGTGCAACCCTCCCCCAGGGACAGAACTACTGCACCTTGGTGTCCAGAGAAGATGCAACACCTTACTATGGTGCAACCCTCCCCCAGGGACAGAACTACTGCACCTTGGTGTCCAGAGAAGATGCAGACACCTTACCATGGTGAAACTCTCCCCCATGGCCAGGACTACTCTAGCCTGGTGTCCAGAGAAGATACAGACACCTTACCAGGGTGCAACCCTCCCCCAGGGACAGAACTACTCCAGCTTGGTGTCCAGAGAAGATGCAGACATCTTACCATGGTGAAACTCTCCCCCATGGCCAGGACCACTCTAGCCTGGTGTCCAGAGAAGATGCAGACACCTTACCAGGGTGCAACCAGGGTGCAACCATGGTGCAACCCAGGGACAGGGCCACTCTTGGTGTTCAAAGAAGATGCAGACACCCTGCCATGGTGAAATTCTCTTCTATTTCCAGGACCACTCTAGCCTGGTGTCCAGAGAAGATGCAGACACCTTACCATGGTGCAACTCTCTCCCAGGTCAGGGGTGTCACTTGGAGACATGTCCAATGCACACAGGTTCCACAAAGAGTTTTACAAAGCCTTTTGTGCTGGGCTTTCACTCAACCCCCACATATTTCTGTAGCAAAGAGATCAGCCTGCAAGAACACAGCCTGTACTTTGGTCCCATGCAAGGCACACTCCTGAGCAAAGTCCCACCAGACCAGGAAGGGCATAAATTGTCTGTGAGGATCCCAGCAAGCTGGTGTGAAGAAAAGAAGCCCCTTCTGAGCAGTGGCACTGCAGATTTTGGTCATCATAGTATCATAGATTAAGAGAACCATTTCTTTTGGGAGAGACCTGTAAAGATCATCAAGTCCAACCATCAAGCCAGCACTACCAGGTCACCACTAAACCATGGCTCTCAGAACCACATCTTAGCATCTTTTTAAGCCCTCCAGGGATGGTGATCCCACCACTTCCTTGGACATCCTATTCCAGGGCTTGACAACTCTTTTGGGGAAGAAACTATTCCTAATGTCCAACTGAAACTTCCCTGACATGACTTGAGGCCATTTCTTCTTGCCCTGTTGCTTGTTCGTTAATAGAAGAGACCAAAGCTCACCTTGCTCCAAGCTACTTTCAGGGAGTTGCAGAGAGCCAGGAGACCTTCCCTGAGCCTGCTTTTCTCCAGGCTGAACAACCCCACTGCCCTCAGCTGCTCCTCACCAGCCCTATTCTCCAGACCTCTCAACAGCTTTGTTGCCCTTCTCTGTACTTGCTCCAGTCCCTCACTGAAAGCCCAAAGCTGAACCCAGTACTCAATGTGTGGCCTCACCAGTGCTGGGTACAGGGGAACTCTCTCTGGTCCTGCTGGCCACTCTTACTGCTGATCCAGGCCAGGATGATGTTGTCCTTCCTAGCACTGCTAATTTCATTTTGCAGTATGGATCTGATGCTGCAAGATCCCAGGAAAGGCTTCTGCAATAAGCAGGAAGAAGCCATTGCAAACAGTGGGCCAGAGGATGGCAGTAAGCCTGGTTTCACACACCTTGGGAGGCAGAGAGCACACTGTTCAACACTCAAACCCTATCCATAAGTGCAAGCTGGAGGAGAATAGAATAGAATAGAATAGAATAGAATAGAATAGAATAGAATAGAATAGAATAGAATAGAATAGAATAGAATAGAATAGAATAGACCAGACCAGGTTGGAAGAGACCTTCAAGATCATCAAGTCCAACCTATCCTCCAACACCACCTAATCAACTAAACCATGGCACCAAGCACCCCATCAAGTCTCCTCCTGAACACCTCCAGTGATGGTGACTCCACCACCTCCCTGGGCAGCACATTCCAATGGGCAATCACTCTCTCTGTGTAGAGCTTCCTCCTAACCTCCAGCCTAAACCTCCTTGTAGAGAGCAATGAGGTCACCCCTGAGTCTCCTCTTCTCCAGGCTAAGCAATCCCAGCTCCCTCAGCCTCTCCTCACAGGGCTGTGCTCCAGACCCCTCCCCAGTTTTGTTGTCCTTCTCTGGACACCTTCCAGCCAGTCAACCTCCTTCCTAAACTGAGGAGCCCAGAACTGGACACAGGACTCAAGGTGTGGCCTAACCAGTGCAGTGTACAGGGGCAGAATGACCTCCCTGCTCCTTCTGGCCACACTCTTCCTGATGCAGGCCAGGATGCCATTGGCCCTCTGGGCTGCCTGGGCACACTGCAGGCTCATGTTCAGCCTCCCATCAACCAGTACCCCCAGGTCCCTCTCTGCCTGGCTGCTCTCAGCCACTCTGCCCCCAGCCTGCAGCACTGCCTGGGGTTGCTGTGGCCAATGTGCAGCCCCTGGCACTTGGATGTGTTCAATCTCCTGCCCTTGGCCTCTGCCCATCTGCCCAGCCCGGCAAGGTCCCTCTGCAGAGCTCTCCTACCCTCCAGCAGATCAACTCCTGCCCCCAGCTTGGTGTCATCTGCAAATGTGCTGCTGATGGACTCAATGCCCTCACCCAGATCATCATGCTTTTCAGGACTTAAAGGCAAGTTGTGGATGCCTGCTGCTTCATGCCCATGCCTCGCTGGGATCAAAGACCAAAGGTGAGTATCTCATGCCAGGGAAAACTCAGCTTTCCAGGACCTCCTCTAGAGGCTACATCCTCAGGAGTAAGACTCCCTCCTCACCCCTGCTTCAAGGCAACTTGGAAACCCCTCTTGGGAATTGTAGCTGTTTAGCAAGGGTAGTTTTGCTGTTTCTCCACCATATCAGCTCCATTAAGGCCATGGTCTAGACTTGTTGATTGCTTTCTAATCTGTGCTCTATTAAACTCACACTTCCATCTAACAATTGCCCTCATGGCATCATTCTCCCTCCAGCATCGCCCCATTAGCTCCCATTATGAAGAACACAATGGTAGTTGTGTTGTGGCTGCCTCATTACCCACAGTATGTACCTGCTCCATGGTACATCCTGCTGGCCCTGGTCCAGCCAGCAGGTTCCTCACAAAGAGCCCAAGGCTGGCTCCTTGCCTGCCACCCAGCACTTGAAGCATGGTTTTCAAATGTTCAGTACGTGAGAAACACTTAGGTGCAGAGAGTGTCAGATCCTTCTCTGTGGAACTATTATTTGCCTCCAGATAGAATGGGAAACAACTTGTCTCTGATCATAGCAGTTACTTATAAGCTGCCAGACTGGAGGGATAAGTGAGATAAATTAAAGTGTGAGAGCTTGCTTTCCAAGAACCAGTTCACTCTATTTGCTCAAGCCTTCAGGAACGCCTGCAGCTTTTAGCCTGTAATCAAAGCAGGCTAGCTGTGCCAAAAGGATCAGATGCAGTGCACCAGATCACACAGAATCCCAGAGTGTTTACAGGTTGGAAGGGGCCTCAAAAGAACATCCAGTCTAACCCCCCCTGCCTGAGCAGCATCACCTAGAGTAGGTCACACAGGTCACACAGAAATGCTGGAGAGCTGGGCACAAGCCAACCTCAGGAGCTTCAACAAGACCAAGGGCAGGGTCCTGCAGCTGGGTCGAGGCAATCCCAGGCACAAATCCAGGCTGGGCAGGGACTGGCTGGGGAGCAGCCCTGAGGAGAGAGACTTGGGGGTGCTGGGGGAGGAGAAGCTCCCCAGGAGCTCTCAGGGTGCACTTGCAGCCCGGAAAGCCAATCAGAGCCTGGGCTGCAGCAGGAGAAGTGTGGCCAGCAGGGCAAGGGAGGGGATTCTCCCCCTCTGCTCAGCCCTGCTGAGACCCCACCTGCAGTACTGCCTCCAGTTCTGGAGCCCCTATGACAAGAGGGATCTGGAGGGGCTGGAAGGTGTCCAGAGCAGGGCCAGGAGGATGAGCAGAGGGCTGGAGCACCTCTCCTGTGAGGACAGACTGAAGGAGTTGGGGCTGTTCAGGCTGGAGAAGAGAAGGCTCCCAGGTGACCTCATTGTGGCCTTCCAGGATCTGAATGGGGCTCCAACAAGGCTGGGGAGGGACTTTTCAGGCTCTCAGGTAGTGATAGGACTAGGGGGAATGGACTGAAGCTGGAGGTGGGGAGATTCAGGCTGGAGGGGAGGAGGAAGTTCTTCACTGTGAGGGTGGTGAGGCCCTGGAATGGGTTGTGCAGGGAGGTGGTTGAGGCCCCATCCCTGGAGGTGTTTAAGGCCAGGCTGGATGAGGCTGTGGCCAGGCTGATCTAGTGTGGGGTGTCCCTGCCCATGGCAGGGGGGTTGGAACTAGCTGATCCTTGTGGTCCCTTCCAACCCTAACTGAAACTATGAAACTATGAAACTATGAAACTAATCCAGGCAGGTTTTGAATATCTCCAGCATAGGAGACTCCACAACCTTTCTGGGCAGCCTCTTTCAGTGTTCTGTCACCCTCACAGTGAAAAAGCTCTTCCTTATGTTTACCAGATCAATTCAGAGTCAGGTACCAACATGGTGCCACCTGGCTTTTCACAACTCATCCACTACCTCTGCTCCAGAGACAGGAGCCACAAGGCAGCTGCTCTTCTGCTGCCCATTACAGAATCATTGAATTGTTTTGGTTGGAAAAGCCCTCCAAGAGCATCATGTCCAACTGTCAAGCCAACCCCACCATGGCCATTAAACCATGTCCCCAAGTGCCATGGCCACACACTCCTTCAACACCTCCAGGGACGAGGACTTTACCACCTCCATGGGCAGCCTGTTCCAGTCCCTGACCACTCTTGCAGCAAAGAAATTGCTCCTCATGTCCATCCTAAACCTCCCCTACTGCAGCTTGAGGCCTTTTCCTCTCATTCTATGACCTCATGCTAGGGAGAAAAGAACTGACTGCACTTAAAGCAGGACACAAGCAGGCTCAATGAAAGACCAACTCACCCAAACCTCATTCCTTTGCCGCCTCCATCTCTCCCAGTCCCTTCAAAATCCTCATTTGCCCACCACAAGAGAGGATGCAATTGGTTCAATTTCAAAGGGGAGGATTCAGAATCATAGGGAGGGACCTTTGCCAGGCTGGACAGATGGGCAGAGTCCAACAGGATGGCATTCAACAAGTCCCAGTGCCAGGTGCTGCACTTTGGTCACAGCAACTCCATGCAGTTCTACAGGCTGGGGACAGAGTGGCTGAGAGCAGCCAGGCAGAGAGGAACCTGGGGGTACTGGTTGATAGTAGCTGCCCAGGCAGCCAAGAAGGCCAATGGCATCCTGGCCTGCATCAGGAAGAGTGTGGCCAGCAGGAGCAGGGAGGTCATTCTGCCCTGTGCTCAGCACTGGTTAGGCCACACCTTGAGTCCTGTGTCCAGTTCTGGGCTCCTCAGTTTAGGAAAGATGTTGAGTTGCTGGAAGGTGTCCAGAGAAGGGCAATGAGGCTGGGAGGGGTCTGGAGCACAGCCCTGTGAGGAGAGGCTGAGGGAGCTGGGGTTGCTTAGCCTGCAGAAGAGGAGGCTCAGGGGAGACCTTCTTGCTCTCTCCAACTCCCTGAAGGGAGACTGTAGCCAGGTGGGGGTTGGTCTCTTCTCCCAGTCACCCAGCACCAGAACAAGAGGACACAGTCTCAAGCTGTGCCAGGGGAAATTGAGGCTGGAGGTGAGGAGAAAGTTCTTCCCAGCAAGAGAGATTTGCCATTGGAATGTGCTGCCCAGGGAGGTGATGGAGTGACCATCCCTGGAGGTGTTCAAGAAGGGATTGGATGTGGCACTTGGAGCCAAGGTTTAGTAGTTATGAGGTCTGTGGTGACAGGCTGGACTTGATGATCTTTGAGGTCTTTTCCAACCTTATTCATTCTATGATTCTATGATAGAACCATAGAACTGTCAGGGCTGGAAGGGACCTCAAGGATCATCCAGTTCCAACCCCCCTGCCATGGCCAGGGACTCCTCACACTAGATCAGGTTGCTCAGAGCCCCATCCAGCCCGGCCTTAAAAACCCTCCAGGGGTGAGGGTTTCTCACAGCCCTTCCCTTTGACGGCATCACGAATGGAGCTTCTGAAATGCCTCCTGCAGCTATGTCATTTGCCTCCACTGAAAAAGATGAAGGAGTGTTTGGAATGCACATGGTTGCCAGATGGAAGCTCACATTTGACGTCTGAAGGGGAGCAGATGAGCACGGGGAGGCGGTTCAGGCCCTGCGTTGTGCTTCCAATACCGGCGGAGTCCTCCTCGCGGAGGAAGTGGCCTGGAATGGGAAGTCCCATCTGTCACCAGGATACTTGGGGAAATTGAATGTTCTGATGGAATTTCTTATTATTTTCCAAGAGTGGAAATATTTTGGTCCCCAGCAGTCATGAGAAGAGAAGAGAAGAGAAGAGAAGAGAAGAGAAGAGAAGAGAAGAGAAAGAGAAGAGAAGAGAAGAGAAGAGAAGAGAAGAGAAGAGAAGAGAAGAGAAGAGAAGAGAAGAGAAGAGAAGAGAAGAGAAAAGAAGAGAAATCAACCAGGTTGGAAAAGACCTCAAAGATCATCAAGCCCACCCTGTCACCCAACACCTCATGACTACTAAACCATGGCTCCAAGTGCCACATCCAGGCTCTTCCTAAACACCTCCAGTGATGGTGACTCCACCACCGCCCTGGACGGCACATTCCAACAGCTAACAACTCTCTGTGGGAAGAACTTTCTCACCCAACACCATCTAATCAACTAAACCATGGCATCTTTCCTAACCTGAGGAGCCCAGAACTGGACACAGGACTCAAGGTGTGGCCTAACCAGTGCTGAGTACAGGGCAGAATGACTTCCCTGCTCCTGCTGGCCACACTGTTCCTGATGCAGGCCAGGATGCCATTGGCCCTCTTGGCCACCTGGGCACACTGCAGGCTCATGTTCAGCCTACCATCAACCAGTACCCCCATGTCCCTCTCTGCCTGGCTGCTCTCAGCCACTCTGCCCCCAGCCTGTAGCACTGCCTGGGGTTGTTGTGACCAATCTGTAGCACCTGGCACTTGGATGTGTTCAATCTCACGCCCTTGGCCTCTGCCCATCTGTCCAGCCTGTCCAGGTCCCTCTGCAGAGCTCTCCTACCCTCTAACAGATCAACTCCTGCCCCCAGCTTGGTGTCACCTGCAAACTTACTGATGATGGACTCAGTGCCCTCTTCCAGATCATCAATAAAGATATTGAACAGGATGGGGCCAGAAGAGTGGGCTTAGGGGAGAGCTTTTCACCATGGAGCAGTAAATAAATGGTGGCTCCCATGAGGATGAAGACTCCCTGGTTTGGTGTCTGTGCTGCTCAGCTTAACGTCTCAATGCTGCTGAACTGTGCTCCAAACCTCATTGCCAGGAAAGGAGAAGGTTGTTTCCCAGCATGGGGACAGGCTGAGAGAGTTAGGGCTGTTCAGCCTGTTGAAGAGAAGGATCCAGGCAGTCTCTAGAGAAGCCTTTCAGTACCTGAAGGGAGCTATGGGAGAGCTTTGAAAGGGTTTGTAGTGATAGCCTGAGGGACAATGGCTTTGAGCTGGAAGAGGGGAGATTGAGACTGGAAATTAGAAAGAAATTCTTTCCAGTAAGGGTGCTGAGACACTGAACATCACAGTATCACTAAGGTTGGAAGACACCTCGAAGATCATCAAGTCCAACCTGTCACCACAGACCTCATGGCTAGACCATGGCACCAAGTGCCACATCCAAATCCCCTCTTGAACACCTCCAGGGATGGGGACTCCACCACCTCCCTGGGCAGCACATCCCAATGGCGAATGACTCTCTCGGTGAAGAACTTTCTCCTCACCTCCAGCCTAAATCTCCCCTGGCACAGCTTGAGACTGTGTCCTCTTGTTCTGCTGCTGGGTGCCTGGGAGAAGAGGCCAACCCCTTCCTGGCTACAACCACCCTTCAGGTAGTTGTAGAGAGCAATGAGGTCGCCCCTGAGCCTCCTCTTCTCCAAGCTAAGCAACCCCAGCTCCCTCAGCCTCTCCTCACAGAGCTGTGCTCAAGGCCTCTCCCCAGCCTGTTGCCCTTCTCTGGACACCTTCAAGTGTCTCGATGTCCTTCTTAAACTGAGGGGCCCAGAACTGGACACAGGACTCAAGGTGTGGCCTAACCAATGCAGAGTACAGGGACACAATGACCTCCCTGCTCTCTGCTCCTGCTGACCTCATTGCTGGGGTGCAGGGTGAGTGCCCAGTGAGTGCAGGGTGAGTGCCCAGAGGCTGGAGCCAGGCTCTGCTGGGGGATGCCCAGTGCCAGCACAAGGGGCAGTGGTGGAAGCTGAGGCAGAGGAAGTTCCATGCAAACAGGAGGAAAATTTTTTCTCTGTGAGGGTGACAGAGCCCTGGAGCAGGCTGCCCAGGGGGGTTGTGGAGTCTCCCTCTCTGGAGATATTCAAGACCCACCTGGCTGTGTTCCTGTGTGACCTGCTCTAGGTGATGCTGCTGTGGCAGGGGAGTTGGACTGGATGAGCTTTCGAGGTCCCTTCCAGTCCTTCACACTCTGTGACTGGGTCTCCACTGGCCCTTCCCCAGCAAAGCCATCTCAGGCACAGGCAAATTGCTAGGAGCTCTGCCACGAACTGGAGGGATGAATTGCTTGTGCTTCAGCTTCTGGGTGGAAAACACATAGAGAAGACAAACTGGTGTGATCTTTTCATTTCCTCTCTCACTTGAGCTCATTATCCCTGCATGTCTCTCCTGAAAATTGAGAATTAGCAACTTGTCAGGGTGAAAAACACTGCCCAGGCCCTGAGGATGGATGTGCTCCAGAGAGCTCTGATGTTACCATCAAGGGACTGGCACAGGACTCAGGTGTGCTGAGATCTGATCTCTAAGGTGGCTGATCCCAAGGTGTCTGCAGGCACTGGTGAACTGGGATCTTCTGAAGTGCCTAGGCAGGTTTCCAGAGTGCTTAGGGAAGAGCAGTTTCTGCAGGTGAGTATTAAAGCCTGTGAATTTAGGGTTTCTGATTTAAGGAGAACTTTGGAAATCCAGTGTGAAGGGAAGCTGAAGCCTAAGAGTACAGCAGAGAGAGTTCAAGGCTATGGAGGAGGTTTCAGAGCCCACAGCCAGGAGGAGATGGCAGAGGGAGCGGGATGCACACATTGAATTCCCACTCCTAATCACACACACGAGCTGCCAGGGATGTGGTAGCAAATCTCCTTCCCTGTGCAGCACCTGGGCTGAGACCCTGAAGGCTCAGAGGCAGCAAATGCATCCCGACACCATTTTATCAACGCTTCAAACCAGGCTGGCTTCCCTTTCGATACCATTCCCCCAACCATCACCAGCTTCTTCTCAGGAGCTTTGAGAGAAGCCATTCTGTTGTCAAAACAACCCCCCAACCAAATAAGCCAAAACAAGTTAAAAGAGGGGAAACTGCTTTCAGAAACTATATGTATTTACTGCCTGACTACATCAACGTCTTCAGAAGAAAGGGGATTCAAATTTTGCTGGATTGGGATGGAGCTTAACTGGGGGAGAAAATCCACAAGGACAGAAAGACCCTGATGAAAACCAAGGTGTACTGAGAGCCTTGTGCCAAGAAAGAAGGCCACAGGAGAGCTTTATAGGGGCATGCGACCCAATACAGGGACACGATTCTGGCAGAGGAGCTGCCAAGCTGCTCTCCATCATTTTCCCCCAGTCCTGCCTCACTGGAGAGGTCCCAGAGGACTGGAAACTGGCCAAGGTGGTCCCCATCCCCAAGAAGGATCAGATGGAGGAACCTGGAAACTCCAGGCCTGGCAGCCTGACCTCAGTGCCAGGGAAAGTGAGGGAGCAGATCAGCCTGGTGGCAATAACTGTGCAACTGAAGGACGGCAAAGGGCTCAGGTCCAGCCAGCATGGAGTTAGGAAGGGCAGGTCCTGCCTCTCCAACCTGATCTCCTGATCCCTGCCTGGTGGATGTGGGGCAGGCTGTGGATGTGGTCTGCCTGGACTTCAGCAAGGCCTTTGGCACCATCCCCCACAGCAAACTGCTGGCTAAGCTGTCAGCCCCTGGCTGGGCCAGCAGCACTCTGAGCTGGGTTAGGAACTGGCTGGAGGCTGAGCCCAGAGAGTGGTGGTGAATGGTGCCACAGCCAGCTGGCAGCCAGGCACCAGTGCTGTGCCCCAGGGATCAGTGCTGGGCCCCATCCTCTTCAATGTCTTCATTGATGATCTGGATGAGGGGATTGAGACAGTTGGGAGCAGATGTTGGTCAGTCAGAGGCCAGAAGGGCTCTGCAGAGGGACCTTGCCAGGCTGGACAGATTGGGCAGAGGCCAACAGGATGGCATTCAACAAGTCCAAGTGCCAGGGGCTGCACTTTGGCCACAGCAAGCCCATGCAGAGCTACAGGCTGGGGTCAGAGTGGCTGAGAGCTCCCAACAGAGAGGGACCTGGGGGTGCTGGTTGACAGCTGCCTGAACATGAGCCAGCAGTGTGCCCAGGGGGCCAAGAGGGCCAATGGCATCCTGGCCTGCATTAGGAAGAGTGTGGCCAGCAGGAGCAGGGAGGTCATTGTGCCCTGTACTCTGCATTGGTTAGGCCACACCTTGAGTCCTGTGTCCAGTTCTGGGCCCCTCAGTTTAAGAAGGACATTGAGAGACTTGAAGGTGTCCAGAGAAGGGCAACAAGGCTGGGGAGAGGCCTTGAGCACAGCCCTGTGAGGAGAGACTGAGGGAGCTGAGGTGTTCAAGAGGGGATTGGATGTGGCACTTGGTGCCATGGTCTAGTCACGGGGTCTGTGGTGACAGGTTGGACTCGATGATGTTCGAGGTCACTTCCAACCTTTGTGATACTGTGAGGTCACCCTCAGGCTCCTCCTCTCCAAGCTCCAGAGCCCTCAGCTCCCTTAGGTTCTCCTCATGAGGAAGATGTTCCACTGCCTTCAGCACCTTTGTGGCTCTGCACTGGACTCTTTCAAGCAGTTCCCTGAGGTCCTTCTTGAGTTGAGGAGCCCAGAACTGGACACAATATTCCAGCTGCAGCCTCAGCAGGGCAGAGTAGAGGGGGAGGAGAACCTCTCTTGACCTTCTAACCACAGCCCTTCTAATCCACCCCAGGATGCCATTGGCCTTCCTGGCCACAACAGCACATTGCTGGCTCATGGTCATCCTTTCCATCCACCAGGACCCCCAGCTCCTTTTCCCCTTCACTGCTCTCCAGCAGGTCTGTCCCCAGCCTGTACTGACCCCTGGGGTTGTTCTTTCCCAGGTATAAGACTCTCCCCTTTCCCTTGTTGAATTTCATTCAGTTTCATTGGAGCCCATGGAGATGGAGTGGCCACACCCAGTGGTGATGAGGAGCCCAGGGATGGGAAATGTTGTCTGTGTGAAAGAAGCAATGGCAAGGAGTGATGAGAATAGATTTTCCAGCTGCAGAGCAGGGTCCTGCATGTGGTTTCTCAGTGACTTTTGTCTATGCAGCACAAAAATCCCAGTGATACTTTCTTGAGCCTGTGTGGGCTCCTGGCCTCTGCTATTAGTTTCCACTGCCTTTGCTTTCACTCACGTTTGAATTCTGTGCTCCCTTTTGTGTGCTTGAGAGCAGAATCCCACACAAAATGGCTCAGAGCCTTGCAAGAAAAAAAAGCCTCTCCCCCCCCTATTGTCATTAAGAGTACCTCAGGGGGGACTTTTCCTGTGCCTTCCCACTAGATTGGAGGGGAGAAATGCTTCAGATTTGGGACCATTTCATAAAGGCAAGTCATGGTGCTGGGAGTCAATCCAAGACATCTCTCTGCCTTCCCTGAGCACCTTCTTGGGCTGCAGGGAAAGGCACTCAGCTCACTGCTCCATTGGTTCTGCTGTGCAATCAGATGAGCAAGGCAAAAGCCAAAGGCAGGCTGCCTTCACCTTCTCAGAGAATCACAGAATCATGGAATCAACAAGGTTGGAAAAGACCTCAAAGACCATCAAGTCCAACCTGTCACCCAACACCTCCTGACTAACTAAACCATGGCTCCAAGTGCCACATCCAATCCCCTCTTGAACTCCTCCAGGGATGGGGACTCCACCACCTCCCTGGGCAGCACATTCCAATGGCTAACAGCTCTCTCTGGGAAGAACTTCCTCCTCACCTCCAGCCTAAACTTCCCCTGGCACAGCTTGAGACTGTGTCCTCACCAATTTGGTCCTGGCTTGATGGCTTTAATTCCACTGTGAGCCTGGAGAGGTTTTCCAGAATCACAGAATGGAGGAGCTGGAAGGGACCTCAAGAGGTCATCCAGTCCAACCCCCTGCCAGAGCAGGATCACCTACACCAGATCACACAGGAACTCATCCAGGCAGGTATTGAATATCACCAGAGAGTGAGACTCTACAACCCCCCTGGGCAGCCTGTCCCTGCTTCTAGTTAATTGATACAAGCCTCTTAGATGTACAATCTTGCCTCATATTCTTCTCTCCTGACCTTCACTGGGAGAGACATCTGCTGAAATCGATATGTGCACTTGGGCTCTACATTTTTCTGCCCCCTCTAGTAGGTCTGAGTGCTGGCCAGGCTCCTGCTTGACTTTAACCAACAGAGTCATGTACACCCAGGAACTCTGAATGAGTGAAGGTGGACAGCCATTCAGAAAGGACTTCAGTGCCTAGAAGGAAGCCAAATAGTCAGGTTGGGCTCCCTGAGCACATGGAACAGACATCTTGTCCACACTGTGCTTCAGGAATGGTTCTTTGTACAAGTGAGATGGACTGGATGATCACTCTCTTGGACTAAACCAAAGGACAGAAGGTGCAGCACGAGGTCTGACACTGTGCTGTGTTCATCCCAGTGCTGACCACGAAGAAGGCTGAGTCTGCCTCATCTCATGCAGCCCCCAGGTTCTCCCATGTGCTCTGAAGGTAGCTGCAGCTTTGTGAGCTAGAGCAGGGGAAAGCTGGATGATCCCAGGCATGAACTCAGGCTGTTTGCCAGCCACTGTCAGTGTCCTGGTTGCAGTGGAAGGATGGGTTTGAGGAACATAACAAAATCTGTGGATTTTCTGCTTCAGGTCATGACCTGCATGAACCTCTCCTTTCTGTGTTTTACACTCAGTAGCTACTTTACACTCTCAGTCTCAGGCAGTGCTGTCTGATAGGAGCTGACATGTTGCTGCCTTCAGCTGCTGGAGGCTCCTGGTCTCACACCATATGTAAGTCTGCAGGTATTGATGGACTCCAGGAGCGCTACAGGCTGGGGTCAGTGGCTGAGAGCAGCCAGGCAGAAAGGGACCTGGGGGTCCTGGTTGATAGTAGGCTGAACATGAGCCAGCAGTCTGCCCAGGTGAACAAGAAGGCCAAGGGCATCCTGGCCTGCATCAGGAAGAGTGTGGCCAGCAGGAGCAGGGAGGTCATTCTGCCCTGTGCTCAGCACTGGTTAGGCCACACCTTGAGTCCTGTGTCCAGTTCTGGGCTCCTCAGTTTAGGAAGGACATTGAGAGACTTGAAGGTGTCCAGAGAAGGGCAACAAAGCTGCGGAGGGGTCTGGAGCACAGCCCTGGGAGCAGAGGCTGAGGGAGCTGGGGTTGCTGAGCCTGGAGAAGAGGAGGCTCAGGGGAGACCTTCTTGCTCTCTACAGCTGCCTGAAGGGAGGTTGTAGCCAGGTGGGGGTTGGTCTCTTCTCCCAGGCACCCAGCACCAGAACAAGAGGACACAGTCTCAAGCTGCACCAGGGGAGGTTTAGGCTGGAGGGGAGGAGAAAGTTCATCCCAGAAAGAGGAATTGGCCATTGGGATGTGCTGCCCAGGGAGGTGGTGGAGTCCCCATCCCTGGAGGGTTCAGAGGGGACTGGATGTGGCACTTGGTGCCATGGTTTATTAGTCAGGAGGTGTTGGGTGACAGGTTGGACTTGATGATCCTTGAGGTCTTTCCCAACCTTATTGATTCTATGATTCTATGATTTTTGGCAATAATCCTGTGCTCAGAGTGGGTCTTCTCACATGTTTGGAGGTACACAACCTGCCTGCTGAGATGGCAGGCAGTGAGGATCAAAAGTGGCCAGGCTGGATGTGGCTCTGAGCAGCCTGATCTAGTGCAAGGTGTCCCTGCCCATGGCAGAGGAGTTGGAACTGGAACATCCTTGAAGTCCCTTCTGACTCTGACAATTCTATGAACTCTCAGTGCTGTGCCTGGTGAACTGGTGCCCAGCAGAGCAGAGCTGTGCCCAGCAGAGCAAGGTTGATCACAACCTTTCATAGACTTGTCTTGGTTGTGAAAGACCATCAAGTCCAATCATTGACCCAGCTCCATGGCCATCCTTAAACCATGTCCCTCAGCACCAAATCTGCACAGCTTTTTCATCCACCCAGGGATGGGGATTCCACCACTGCCCTGGGCAGGCTGTTCCAGGGCTTGACAATCCTTTCAGGTTCTTAATATCCAACCTAAACCTCCCCTGGTACAACCTGAGGTCATTTCCTTTCATCCTGCCACTTGCGCCTTGGGAGAAGAGGGACCTGACTCACCTGCTTCCAATCTCCTTTCAGGGAGTGGTAGAGAGCAATGATGTCTCCCTTCAGCCTCCTCTTCTCCAGGCTGAACCACCCCAGTTCTCTCAGCAGCTCCTCACAAGTTCTGTTCTCCAGACCCTTCAGCAGCTTTGTTGCATCTTCTCAATGATGCCCCAGTGCCACACAGTCACACAGATCCAATTTAAGGGCCAACACTTCCTCCCCTTCCTCAAGAGGAGGTGGAGAAGGAAAGGGGAAAACCCAACCAACCAAAACAAAACAGGAGAGGGCTACACACTGGAATAATTTGCTCAGGGAAGGTCTGGAGGTCTTTTCCCTGGAAACATTCAGTCTCACAGTCTCACAGTCTCACCAAGGTTGGAAGAGACCTCAAAGATCATCAAGTCCAACCTGTCACCACAGACTCATGACCTAAAAATGGCACCAAGTGCCACATCCAGTCCCCTCTGGAACACCTCCAGGGACAGTGACTCCACCACCTCCCTGGGCAGCACATCCCAATGGCCAATGACTCTCAGTCAGGTTGGACTGGGCTTTGAGTAACCTGGTCTAGTGGAAGGTGTCCCTGCCCATGGCAGGGGGGGTTGGAAGTGGATGATCTTTAAGGTCCCTTCCAACTCAAACCACTGTGGAATTCTACAAAAAGTACTGAAAACAGAAGTGACAGAAAAGGTAAGGATTGGAAGGGAGAAGGACCAAGAAACCAGAGGTGCTAGCAGAGCAGAGCAGACAGAGTGCAAGAGGGCAAGCCAGGGGCAGCACAGCACTGATGATACATCACCATCACCCGCATCAAGTGCCAGAGGGGCACCTGAGTGGCTTTACAGCCCTGCCTGGTCTCCAGTGGCCGCGGGCAAGAGTCCTCACTAGCCACCCAGCATGGGTCCCTGCGGAGTGCCAGAGCGAGGCAGGATGGAGCCTGCAGGAGAGGGGGCAGAAGCTGAGTCAGCCTCCCACCTCCCAGGATGAGGAGGAGGGTGGGTGAGAAAGGAGCTGTGTGAGGGGGCTGCTGGGACTGGAAAGCACTCTTTCTAGTTTTCATTTCCTCGTAGACACCGGCTGCCCTGCTCAGAAACGAAACTTAGGTACAGCGTGCTGCCTGAGACGCAGGGAGCCACGAGGCCAGGCCATGACATGCAGGGGCAGGGTGGCTGCTGGGCCAGGCATGCACAGAGCAGACACAGCCCCAGGGACCATGCAGGGCTGGCTGAGCTCCCACTCAGCTCTGAGGGAGAGTGTCACGTAGGGAAGATACATGCAAGTGCAGGAGGAGTCTGGGAATGATGGAGAGGTGATGCTAGCAGGGAAGGAGCTTCCCCTCCATCTGTCTCTGCACAAAGCAGTGCTTGAGGGGATGAATCTGTTTTCACTTCAGAGCTGTTAAGGGTGTGGAGGAGCTTTTACAAGCCCTGGAGCACCCTATGTGTGCCTGTGCTTGAGGCTGCTGCCCTGGGCCACTGCCTGCTTTGGCTGTGTTGCAGCAGGGCTGAGATGTCATCTGCCATTGCCCATACCGGAAGGGGCAGCTTCTTGCTCTGCTTTGTTCCAGTCTTAGCCTTATCAAAACCTACACTGCAACGCTCCTTTCCCATAACAACTCCCATGCACCAAAGATTGTCTTCCTCACATGGTCAGAGCTGAGTGGGGAGGAGTTCAGCAAACCCAGACTGCCCTCACATGAGGCTGCCCAACTTCCACAGTTGGATTACTGGGGAGAATGCAGGAAGGAATAGCAGAGACTTCCAGCTTTCTCCCAAAGGAGCAACCTGATCTAGTCTGAGGTGTCCCTGCCCATGGCAGGGGGGATGGAA
>JAAWVA010000457.1:0-21982 GCA_015227895.2 Colaptes auratus
TACTCTGCATTGGTTAGGCCACACCTTGAGTCCTGTGCCCAGTTCTGGGCCCCTCAGTTTCAGAAGGACATTGAGAGGCTGGAATGTGTCCAGAAAGGGCAACAAGGCGGGGAGAGGCCTTGAGCACAGCCCTGTGAGGAGAGGCTGAGGGAGCTGGGTTGCTTAGCCTGGGGAAGAGGAGGCTCAGGGGAGACCTCATTGCTCTCTACAACTACCTGAAGGGAGGTTGTAGCCAGGTGGGGGTTGCCCTCTTCTCTCTAGCAAGCAGCACCAGAACAAGAGGACACAGTCTCAAGCTGTGCCAGGGGAAGTTTAGGCTGGAGGTGAGGAGAAAGTTCTTCACTCTGAGAGTCATTAGCCATTGGAATGTGCTGCCCAGGGAGGTGGTGGAGTCACCGTCCCTGGAGGTGTTCAAGAGGGGATTGGATGTGGCACTTGGTGCCATGGTCTGGTCATGGGGTCTGTGGTTCCAGGTTGGACTCGATGATTTCGAGGTCTCTTCCAACCTTGGTGATTCTGTGATACTGTGATACTGTGGTCATCAAGTCCAAGCAGTGACAGCACTAAGGTGGGGGTGGGGGGGAATAAATCCAAGCTATAGAAGGGGAGATTTGGATTAGATGTTAGGAAGAAGTTCTTCACCCTAAGGGTGGGGAGACAGTGGAACAGGTTGCCCAAAGCCCTATCCCTGGAAGGTTTAGAAGGCCAGGCTGGATGTGGCTCTGGGCAACCTGCTGTAGTATCATAGTATCACAGTATCAGTCAGGGTTGGAAGGGAGCACAAGGATCAGCTAGTTCCAACCCCCCTGCCATGGGCAGGGACACCCCACACTACATCAGGCTGGCCACAGCCTCATCCAGCCTGGGCTTAAACACCTCCAGGGACGGGGCCTCAACCACCTCCCTGCACAACCCATTCCAGGGCTTCACCACTCTCACGGTGAAGAACTTCCTCCTCACCTCCAGCCTGAATCTCCCCACCTCCAGCTTCATTCCATTCCCCCTAGTCCTAGCACTCCCTGATAGCCTGAGCAGTCCCTCCCCAGCCTTCTTGTAGCCCCCTTCAGATCCTGGAAGGCCACAATGAGGTCACCTCGGAGCCTTCTCTTCTCCAGACTGAACAGCCCCAACTCCTTCAGTCTGTCCTCACAGGAGAGCTGCTCCAGCCCTCTGATCATCCTCGTGGCCCTTCTCTGGACACCTCCAGCCCCTCCAGATCCTCTTGGAATAGGGCTCCAGAACTGAGGCAGTACTCCAGGTGGGGTCTCAGCAGAGCTGAGCAGAGGGGGAGAATCCCCTCCCTTGCCCTGCTGGCCACACTTCTCCTGCTGCAGCCCAGGCTCTGATTGGCTTTCTGGGCTGCAAGTGCACATTGAGAGCTCCTGGTGAGCTTCTCCTCCCCCAGCACCCCCAAGTCTCTCTCCTCAGGGCTGCTCTCCAGCCAGTCCCTGCCCACACTGTAGTGTGAGGTGTCCCTGCCCGTGGCAGGGGGGTTGGAACTGGCTGATCCTTGAGGTCCCTTCCAACCCTGACAATTCTGTGATTCTATGAAGCACTGCCAGATGCTGTTACTCCCTTGGGAAACAAAGGGAAGCCCATGAGAGCAGGATCCCATGGAAAAGCCAACACAGAACTGATTCTTGCAGCTGACAGAAGCTGTCATTGTTGTCACCCAGCAGCTGCTCTGTGTGTGCATGCATATGGGCATGTAGCTCCTGGGCAACTTCCACGTGTAGGGAGGAGTTCCTCTGTGCCAGTGCCAGGCTGCATGGATGGAAACTGGGGGGGGATAGAAGGCTCCAGCTGACCTTGGAAGAGGGGGCAGAGATCATGCATGGCAATGTTTAGCACAATACAGAATGAACCAGGTTGGAAAAGACCTTTGAGATCATCCAGTCCAACCTATCACCCAGCACCATCTCATCAACTCAACCATGGCACCAAGGGCCTCATCCAGGCTCTTCCTAAACACCTCCAGTGATAGTGACTCCACCAACTCTCTGGGCTGCACATCCCAATGGCCAATCTCTCTTGCTGGGAAGAATTCCTTCCTAACATCCAGCCTAAACCTCCCCTGGCACAGCTTGAGACTGTGTCCTCTTGTTCTGGTGTTGGTTGCCTGGGAGAAGAGACCAACCCCCACCTGGCTACAACCTCCCTTCAGGGAGTTGCAGACAGCAAGAAGGTCTGCCCTGAGCCTCCTCTTCTCCAGGCTAAGCAACCCCAGCTCCCTCAGCCTCTCCTCCCAGGGCTGTGCTCCAGACCCCTCCCCAGCTTTGTTGGCCTTCTCTGGACACCTTCCAGCAACTCAACATCTTTCCTAAACTGAGGGGCCCAGAACTGGACACAGGACTCAAGGTGTGGCCTAACCAGTGCTGAGTCCAGGGCACAATGACCTCCCTGCTCCTGCTGGCCACACTGTTCCTGCTGCAGGCCAGGATGCCATTGGCCCTCTTGGCCACCTGGGCACACTGCTGGCTCATGTTCAGCCCATGCTTTTTGTGTTACAGTGACAAAGTAGTCTCCCATCCTGCAGTCTCACCTTTCTGGCTCAGCTGCCTGCAGCTGTCTAAAGTTACAGCCAAGCTTTGGTGAGGGTTGGTGAACCAGAGCTCCCCTTGTGATTGACACCATAATTAGCAAGAAAGGGCAATGAGCCTGCAGCTCAGCTGGCAGAGAAAAGAGGCCCTCTCCTCCAGGAGGTACCACTGACCCTGGGGCTTGTGTAAAGGGCTTTTTAACAGCCAGGTGGCTGCTGCTGGGAGAAGAGAGCTCTGCACTGTTCACGCTCTTAAGAGCTCTGGGATCACTTGGTTTAACTTGAAATAGGATTTTTCATTTTTAACATAAAATATGATCACCGAGTCCAGCTCTGGGCCCCTCAGGTCAGGAAAGATGTTGAGCTGCTGGAAGGTGTCCAGAGAAGGGCAACAAGCTGGGGAGGGGTCTGGAGCACAGCCCTGGAGGAGAGCTGAGGGAGCTGGAGTTGCTTAGCCTGGAGAAGAGGAGGCTCAGGGGAGACCTTCTTGGTCTCTCCACCTCCCAGGCAACCATAGTTTAGTTTCATAGTTTCATAGTTTCAGTCAGGGTTGGAAGGGACCACAAGGATCAGCCAGTTCCAACCCCCCTGCCATGGGCAGGGACACCCCCACTACATCAGGCTGGCCAGAGCCTCATCCAGCCTGGGCTTAAACACCTCCAGGGACGGGGCCTCAACCACCTCCCTGCACAACCCATTCCAGGGCCTCACCACCCTCATGGTGAAGAACTTCCTCCTCACCTCCAGCCTGAATCTCCCCACCTCCAGCTTCATTCCATTCCCCCTAGTCCTAGCACTACCTGAGAGCCTGAGAAGTCCCTCCCAGCCTTCTTGTAGCCCCCTTCAGATCCTGGAAGGCCACAATGAGGTCACCTCGGAGCCTTCTCTTCTCCAGACTGAACAGCCCCAACTCCTTCAGTCTGTCCTCACAGGAGAGGTGCTCCAGCCCTCTGCTCATCCTCGTGGCCCTTCTCTGGACACCTTCCAGCACCTCCAGATCCCTCTTGGAATAGGGGCTCCAGAACTGGAGGCAGTACTCCAGGTGGGGTCTCAGCAGAGCTGAGCAGAGGGGAGAATCCCCTCCCTTGCCCTGCTGGCCACACTTCTCCTGCTGCAGCCCAGGCTCTGATTGGCTTTCCGGGCTGCAAGTGCACCCTGAGAGCTCCTGGTGAGCTTCTCCTCCCCCAGCACCCCCAAGTCTCTCTCCTCAGGGCTGCTCCCCAGCCAGTCCCTGCCCAGCCTGTATTTGTGCCTGGGATTGCCCTACCCAGCTGCAGGCCCCTGCCCTTGGTCTTGTTGAAGCTCATGAGGTTGGCCTGTGCCCACCTCTCCAGCCTCTCAACCAGCACCAGAACAAGAGGACACAGTCTCAAGCTGTGCCAGGGGAGGTTTAGGCTGGAGGTGAGGAGAAAGTTCTTCCCAGCCAGAGAGATTGGCCATTGGGATGTGCTGCCCAGGGAGGTGGTGGAGTCACCATCCCTGGAGATATTTAGGAAGTGCCTGGCTGAGGCACTTGGTGCCATGGTTGAGTTGCTGAGATGGTGTTGGGTGATAGGTTGGACTTGATGATCTCAAAGGTCTTTTCCTACCTGGTTTATGTTATGGCATTCCATTCCATTCCACTCCTTCCACCCCACCCCCTCCCCCCTCTGGCTGAGCACAGAAAGGCCAAACAGCCAGGCCACCCGAGGAAAAGACAGCATCAGGAGCCTTTGAAGTAATTAAAATGTAAAACATTTCCCCAGACTTTGTGTTTTTCTAGTATTTGTCCTACAGAATTCCCCACACCACTGTATGCTCTTGCCCCACAAGACACCAACCTGCTTTCATCAAGTGAGCCAGCTTGTGCTCTGCAAACTATTCTGCAACCAGACAAGACACATCACAGCTTCTCAAGGTTTTTTAATCCTCTTGATGAGAATGAGAAAGAGAAAGGGAAAAAAAACACCACCAAACCCAAACCACTAAATGTCTTTTTGGCAACAAATACAGCTTCCCTGGACAGCAGAGCTTGGGCTCTGCCACCACAGCACAAATTCCAGGACAAAGTGATGATCAAATCCTGCTTCAGCAGCCACACACTTCAGCCTTGGAATGTGCACAGGCTCGAGCCAGCAGTGGTGACAGCGATGGTTGGTGAGGGAGATAACCTCTGAGTTCTGAAGTGCTGGCTCAGGGAGTGAATTCAGAGTAGACAGCACCCACTTCTCCACTGAAAGTCTTCCTTGCCTCCACATCCAGGCTCCAGCAAAGTTGTGTGCTTGCAGCAATCATCAGCAAGGACAGATACAGGCACTTGGGAAAGGATCTGGTTCTAAACCCATTAAAGCCAACATAAACTTTGGTGGGACTGGCTTAGGCCCTGAGCAGGGAACAGAAATAGTACCCAAACCTAGAGCAGGCTTGAAACCCTTAACTGTTAATGGTGGGGGGGGGGGGGGGGGGAAAGACACAATATGTGAGCTCCTGAGCTACCTGACAGGAAGCTAGAACCTCCCAGCTCATTTGCTGCTGCTGCCATTACCCAGACTATGCTTGCACTGCATATTGATGGAGACAAGACTTTGGGATTCAGAGCATGAGCTGGCACAGCTGCTGCAGTGGGGAAATTCTCCAACTGGCCCCTGATAAGTGACTGTGATAAGATTGAAATCTGGTTTATCACTCCCTCTCTGCAGTGAGGCAGCTGCTGGGTTGGGTATTCCAGGTGCCTTCCATCTATTTGTTCCCTTCCCTCTTCTTCCTTCAGTAACTTCAGCTGACCTGATTGGTTTGGAGCTGCCTGAAGAGCCTGCCTAGTTTACAGAAACCCCCCCTGGTGAAATACTTTCCTAATTGCAATAATTGATAATAATTACTCTTTGCTCAGGCATTGCAGTTCCACAGAGGCAAGTCTAAATTGCACCCAACTACAGGAAAACAATGATGATATCCAAGCATTGCCCTATTATCCCTGTAGCCAATGACCTAAGAAAGTTACAACAGCAACCTGAAATTGCACTGACATATGTAAACTAATTAAATAGAGTTAGCTGCCACTGAGAAAATGAAATCCCAAGCAACATGGAGACAAAACAACATGAAGAGATGACTGATTCTAGAGCAGCTTCAGACTTCTTGGCTGAGTCTCTGGATGGAGCAGTCAAGGGAACTCTGAAGTGTTACTTGAGACCACTCAGAGCTCACCTCACAGTCCTCAATTCAGACCAGCAAATGAATTCAGCATTAATTTCTGCAGGTTTTATCCAGTTCTGTATCCTGGGAGAGCAATGGCATTGCTCATTCCACAATTTCCCTCCCCCCCACTTACACAGTCCAATCTGTGGCAAAATCTCTGAAACCAGGGAGGGGGAAAAAAATCCTGATGAGAGTTGAAAATGCAAACATCCTGAGGAAAAGGAAACTCCAAAAACCCATGAAACCCAAAAAGCCTGAGGGGAAGGACACTGCAAAACAGGCTGAGGGGTAGGACACCTCTGAACAGGCTGAGGGGGAGGGACACCCCTGCACAGGCTGAGGGGGAAGGACACTGCAAAACAGGCTGAGGGGGAAGGACACCCCTGAACAGGCTGAGGGGGAAGGACACCCCTGAACAGGCTGAGGGGGAAGGACACCCTGAACAGGCTGAGTGAGGGGAAGGACACCCCAAACATCTTGATGAAATGAAACTCCAAAATCTTGATGAAAATAAAAGTCAAAAAATCCTGATGAAACTCCCAAAATCCTGATGAAAATGAGCATCAAGCTTTTTTTTTTGCCAATCCCAGGAGCAGAGCTTTGTCCAGACACTCTGAGACCAGCTGGTTAAGAAGTGTGGCTCGGAAGGTAGCCTTCAAAAGGCAAAGGAGCGCTGGCAGCCACGTGCACGGAGCCTTCAACTCCTTCAAGAGGGAGGGAAAAAACTCCCAGCTCAAAAATTCACGTGGCACACCAAAAGCATCTGTTTGACTGTCATCAGTTAATATCCTAAGTCACATGTGGTGAACACATAACTCACAGAGATGAAAATAAATACCAGCTACTTTTATTATCTGCTTCAACGGGCGGCGTTCCCTGACAGCGCTCGGAGAGGAGCATCGAGCAGCAGGATCTTAAGAGGTCAGAAGAACTTGCCTAGGCCCTGGGTGGCTCCTAGTTCCCACTCAGTTTTCTCATGATGGGGCTGTCAGGGTCAGCATTGGTGAAGATGCTTCCCACTACCACGTGGGTGCCCCAGAGGTTGTGCCGGATCACTTTGCAGCAGCCGAGGTCGTCGATGGAGAAGCCCAAGTGGCGATAGCGCTCGTCTGTCTCGAACAGGGTGTTGTTGGTGTAAGGGCCAAAAAACTAGAGGGGCAAAGAAAAAGAGACATCTTCATGGCCAGGAGTATCAGAAAGGACTGGATGAGAAGCTCAAGATGAGCTGTCAGCGTGCACTTGCAGCCCAGAAAGCCAATCGTATCGTGGGCTGCATCAAGTGTGGCCAGCAGGTGGAGGGAGGTGATTCGCCCTCCCTACACTGCTCTCATGAGACCCCACCTGGAGCACTGTGGCCAGTTCTGGAGCCCCTAGCACAGGAAGGATCTGGAGGTGATGGAACACAAAGAAGGGCCATGAGGATGATCAGAGGGCTGGAGCTCCTCTCCTATGAGAGAACTGGAGCTGTTCAGTCTGGAGAGGGCTCCAAGGAGATCTTACTGTGGCCTTCCTGTATCTGAAGGGGGTTTCAAGAAAGCTGGGGAGGGACTTGTAGGGTGTCAGGGAGTGATAGGACTGGGGGGAATGGAACAAAACAAAAAACTAGAAAATGGGTAGATTGAGATTGGATGTGAGGAAGAAGTTGTTCCCCAGGAGGGTGGTGAGAGACTGGCACAGGTTGCCCAGGGAGGTGGTGGAAGCCTCCTGCCTGGAGGTGTTTGCAGCCAGGCTGGCTGTGGCTGTGAGCAACCTGTTGCAGTGTGAGGTGTCCCTGGCCATGGCAGGGGGGTTGGAACTGGCTGATCCTTGAGGTCCCTTCCAACCCTGACAATTCTGGGATTCTGTGATTGTGTGAATTGTTTAAGACCAGGCTGGAGGAGGCTCTGAGCAACCTGGTCTAGCAGATGTCCCTGCTCATGGGCAGGAGTTTGGAAGTTGATGATCTTTAAGGTCCCCTCTGAGTTCTGTGATTCTGTGAGTTACCCCTTTTGAAAACCAAAGCTAAGCTGAGGTATTCCAGGTACATTTGGAGGAATTTTTTTGTGCAGTTTTATTCATGAAATCAACACAAGAAACAAAGCAGAGCAGCTCTGGTTACAGAACCATGGAGTCATTTTGGTTGGAAGAGACCTTTAACATCATCAAGTCCAACCATTAAATCAGCACTGCCAAGGCCACCACTAAACCACGTCCCTCAGCACCACATCTGCACAGCTTTTAAACCCCTCCAGGGATGAGGACTCCATCACTGCCCTGGGCAGCCTGGGCCAGGCTTTGGCAACCCATTTGGGGAAGAAATTGTTCCTCATGTCCAACCTAAACAATGCCTATGTTCAAACATGATGTAGCTTTACCAGCCAGCTCTCTGACAAGAATCTGCTCATGCTTTGACAGAAGCTGCCTCAATTCCCTCTGCTGAGTTTTAAGACTCTTTCTGTTTCACAGATGTCTTGCTAAGAAACTGTCAGCTCCTCCAGGGAGCTGCAGCAATCCAATAATGAATGCCAAAGCTGTCTGATAGGAACAGGCTCTTCATTTTTTTCTGGGCAACAAAGATATCATTAATTAGTGTGAAGAGAGTGCTTAAAACCCTCTACCATGGTGTCAGGACTTCCAAGTTACCTCAGGAGTGTATAACCAGCCTATTGTGCAGTGCCCAAGAGCTTCTGGGGGATGAAACTTCTACTATTAACTAAAATTAACTTCATTGTTCAGTCATGCTCTTCCACGTGCCAGCTGCAGTGAGAACTGACACAGTATGGAGAACGGTGACCCTGAGCCAGTCTAAGAATTCCTCTACAGCAACAGCTTTTGGAACACATGAAAGAAGATGGATTTAACCCATAAAAGCCTCATAGAATGGGTTGGGTTGGAAGGGATCTTGAAGATCATCTAGTTTCAACCCCCTTGGCACTGGCAGGGACACCTTCCACTAGAACAGGTTGCTCAAGGCCTCATCCAACCTGGCCTTGAACGCCTCCAGGGAGGGGGCATCCGCAACCTCCCTGGGCAACCTGTCCCAGGGTCTCACCACCCTCACTGTGAAGAGTTTATTCCTAATCTCCAGTCTAAATCTGCCCTCCTCAAGCTTACATCCAGTCCCTCTCAACTTGTCACTACAAACCCTTGTAAAAAGTCCCTTTCCAGCTTTCTTGCAGCCCCCTTCAGGTACTGCAAGGCTGCTCTAAGGTCACCCCAGAGCCACTGAACAGCCCCAGCTCTCTCAGCCTGTCACCACAGGGGAGGTTCTCCAGCCCTCTGATGATCTTCATGGCCTCCTCTGGGCCTTCTCCGGCAGTTCCATGTCCTTGTGCTGGGGGCCTCAGAACTGGATTCAGTGCTGCAAGTGAGGTCTCAGCAGAGCAGAGGGGCAGAATCCCCTCCCTGCCCTGCTGCTCTCACTGCTTTGGATGCAGCCCAGCAGACAGTTACCTGCTGGGCTGCCAGAGAGCATTGCTGGCTCATGGGGAGTTTGGCATTAACTGACACCCCCACCCCAAGCCCTTCTCTTCCAGTCTCCTCCCCCAGCCTTTCTTTGTGTTTGAGATTGCCCTAGCCCAGGTGTAGGACCTTGCATGTGGCCCTGCTGAACTTCACGAGGTTGGCTTTGGCCCACCTCTGGAGCCTGACCAAGTCCCTCTGGATGGATCCCTTCCCTCCAGCTTGGTGTCATCTGCATACAGCACTGCTGGGTGGGACACAGCAGCGTTCACTGCACGTTCCACACATCACACAACTTACTGCCAGTCCTGAGGATGGATCAATGAAGTCAGCCCAGTAGCCTTCAGAACAAATTGCATAGCAAATCTCCTTGGCACCATTAATGAACTTGAAGAGAAGCAAAAGAGGGGAGGGGAGAGAAGGACATTGAGTGAGATTTTTGTTCCAGACAGAAACACACCCCAACACAGAGAGCACATCCTGACAAGGAACAAGCACAGGTTTCCTTTGGCCTCTACTAATAAAGGAAATAAAGTCAGCCTGCCTGCAATAAAAACATTAATGACATGAAAAGGATCAGAATTCCAGGCACACATTAGGGCTACTCCAACCATGTGAGGTTGAGAAGTGCTCCTTGTGCCACTGAGGAATGGATTAACAGTCTGAACAGGTCCAGGAACACTTCGACTTTGACAGCAACTGTCTGGCAGTGAATTTGTGGCCAGGATGAAGGATGATTTCAAGCTCTCCCATGAGCAAAGCTGTAGCTGCTGTGTCAGCTAACACTGGAGGACAAGCAGCTGATGGTCCAGAAAAGAGCATTTTCAATGTGGCAATGTGCCACTGATTTCCCTGCTCTGTAACACAGATCTCTTGAGATCTCTTCCAACCTTACTGATTCTATGACTGACTCCATTTCAAGTGTCCATGGAGTCAAAAATGAAAGCAAGCCACCTGAAGACAGCATTTGAGGCATCACCTTTCTGACACAGCCCATCTTTGATCCACTGTTGGAACAACCCCTAGGGAGGGGGTTTGAATAAACACTTGAGATGCAGCACTGTAAATGGAGATTGGGCAGCACACAACCCTCATTACTTCAGCACAGGCCTCTCACATTAAATTAGTAGCTTTTGAGGGCTGCTTCTAACCATTTCTGAAGCAAAACAAACAGACCATTTGCTTGTGAACTTGCTGTTAGTAACCTTTAGGCCAGGAGGTTACATCCAACATCCTAACACCCCTGCAATGACTGTATTAGACTTGACAGGGAGGTGCACAAGGAAGAAAGATGCCAATTAACATGTAATTAGACCAGATTACAATGCCAAAGACCAACAGACCAGAAATAATCCAAAGAGAAGAACACACTGCAATGAAGGGAATTTTAATTTGGGTGTGATCTTTAGGGCTGATCCATCAGACTGCTCCTTCCTGTTTTGTCTGCCTTGACACAGGCCACATATGTCCCTTCCAGGCTGCAAAGGCCATCACCAGACTGTTTTCAAACACAGGTAGGACTCTCACTACCCAGTGATGAAAAGATCACAGCCTGGGTTCTGAATAGTTTCAGGGGGTAAAAAATAAGCTAACAAATCCTTTCCAGCAGGGAGGGACTTCTGAGGTGCTAAAGAACGGCAGCAGTGGAGGACACTGACACCTGCTGGAGTGCACACCAAAACGAAGCGAGAGCGGGAAACAAAGCGATTTTCAGAGACCTCTAGTGGCAACAGAGCAAGAAGGTAAAAGCTCCAAGATGCAGCAAATGTCACTTACACACAGGCTAAAAGGATTAATCAGACTGCCCTGGTTTGAGCTATAACAGAACCAGCTCTGGTCAGGGCTGGGACTTCCCAGCTCAGGCTCTGCTCACTGAGGCACTTGATGAAGTTCAGGGCAGGCTGGCACAGCCAGGGGCTGCTTCTAGCAGGCAGAAGCTGATGAGGAGAGTTCCTGCCAAGGGCTGCCTGCAGAAAGGCTCTGCCTGAGACTTGCTCCTCTGCACACCAAGGGCACTGCCACAGGGGCAGCAAGGCAGAGGTGGCAGCTGTGGGGAGGAGCAGCCAGGACAGGGGACCCTCAAGTGCCCAACAAGGGATTGCAGCCCATGGAGGGCATCTTCAGGAGCAAGCTGAGGGATGCCCAGGGCCAAGCTGCTTCTTGCCTGGCTGGTTTCCCAGCAGGACTCTGTCCCTTCTGCCTTCCATCCCCATCCCTGTGTTCCTGAATCCAGTTCCTGAATCCATTTCCCATCTGCTGCTGAGTCCAGGCTGGGACTTGCTCAGTGCCTGTCCCCAGCATCAGTGGTGCCAGTGGTGCCATCATTGCCATCAGGGCTTGGGTCCCTGTCGGTTTGTGTCTCTTTGGCTCTCTCCCATGGCATTGTTCTTCTTTCCACCCCAGCTGGTTGAGTTACTTTCCCAGCCCACCAGTCTCTCTCCCTTCTTCCCTTTCTCTCCCCTTAGGGAAGGCAGAGGCTTCCTGGAGAGCCTCTGGCACGTCTCTGGTGGCCAGCCCAGCCCTGACCACAACAGGAACAAACCCCTCAGGGCAACCACTTTTGACAGGTAGGACGCACTCACCAACAGCCTCCACAGTGCAATCTCACTTTCCTCAGAGAAAAACAGAGAGAGCAGTGAAATCCTACAAAATCCTTTGTATTAAATCCAAACAAATGGGCAGCAACTGTTTTCTCATCTTAACCACAAGAAGGACAACAAAGAAGTCTCTCTAACAATTTACTGGAGCACTTTTTACCACATTTTAGCCCACTCCTGACTCACCCCCACTACAAAGAACTTTTTTTGAGCTCCAAAAGCTGGGAAAAAAAACACACTTATGTCCAGTGAGAGAAGACAAGATCAGCTTCAAGAGGCTCTAAAAGGTGACACAGAGCTAGAGATGGATGGAAATGTGTACAATGAGCAAAAGCTTCACCCAGAAACAAAAAGGTGGTGAGGGTGCTGTCAGGCACTCACATTTTCTAACAGCATTTCTCTCTCATCCTCCACTTCCTGACTCCACACAGTCATGTCATGCTTGGTCTTCTGGGTGACAGTTAACACTGTTAAACGGTTGGCATTCACCTCTGGGAACATCGACTGGAAGTCTAAGGGGAGGAAAAAAGGAGCAAGTGAGGGCTTGTCCTGACACTTGACTTAGAGCTTTTCACCTTGAGACCCTGCTTCAGAACCTCCCTTTCATTTAAATCCAAGCTGTGTCTGTGTGTGAATAGAATAGAATAGAACAGAACAAACCAGGTTGGAAAAGACCTCTGAGATCATCAAGTCCAACCTATCACCCAACACCATCTCAGCAACTCAACCATGGCACCAAGTGCCTCAGCCAGGCTCTTCCTAAACATCTCCAGTGATGCTGACTCCAGCACCTCCCTGGGCAGCACATTCCAAGGGCCAGTCTCTCTTGCTGGGAAGAACTTCTTCCTCGCCTCCAGCCTAAACCTCCCCTGGCACAGCTTGAGACTGTGTCCTCTTGTTCTGCTGTCATGTCAGATCCAGCAGACAACACTCTGGTTTGAAATGCTGACCTGGCTCGTGTGCTGAGTTGGGAACTGGCTGGAGGGCAGAGCCCAGAGAGTGGTGATGAATGGCACCACATCCAGATGGCAGCCAGGCACCAGTGGTGTCCCCCAGGGATCAGTGCTGGCCCCATCCTGCTCAATATCTTTACTGATGATCTAGATGAGGGGATTGACTCCATCATCAGTAAATTTGCAGACAAAACTAAGTTGGGAGCAAGAACTGATATGTTAGAGGGTAGGAGAGCTCTGCAGAGGGACCTTGCCAGGCTGGACAGATGGGCAAGTCCAACAGGATAGCATTTACAAGTTCAAGTGCTGGGTGTTGCACTTTGTCCTCAACAATCCCATGGAGTGCTACAGGCTGGGGTCAGAGTGGCTGGAGAGCAGCCAGGCAGAGAGGGACCTGGGGGTACTGGTTGACAAGAGGCTGAACATGAGCCATCAGTGTGCCCAGGTGGCCAAGAGGGCCAATGGCATCCAGGCCTGCATCAGGAACAGTGTGGCCAGCAGGAGCAGGGAGGTCATTCTGCCCAGTATTCAGCACTGGTTAGGCCACACCTTGAGTCCTGTGTCCAGCTCTGGGACCCTCAGTTTAGGAAGGAGGTTGAGTTG
Source organism: Colaptes auratus (assembly GCA_015227895.2). NCBI lineage: Eukaryota > Metazoa > Chordata > Aves > Piciformes > Picidae > Colaptes > Colaptes auratus. The sequence continues at coordinate 13,311 of JAAWVA010000457.1, forward strand.
CTGGAAGGTGTCCAGAGAAGGGCAACAAAGCTGGGGAGGGGTCTGGAGCACAGCCCTGTGAGGAGAGGCTGAGGGAGCTGGGGTTGCTTAGCCTGCAGAAGAGGAGGCTCAGGGAAGACCTTCTTGCTATGTACAACTCCCTGAAGGGAGGTTGTAGCCAGGTGGGGGTTGGTCTCTTCTCCCAGGCAAGCAGCACCACAACAAGAGGACACAGTCTCAAGCTGTACCAGGGGAGGTTCAGGCTGGATGTTAGGAAGAAGTTCTTTCCCAGCAAGAGAGATTGGCCATTGGAATGTGCTGCCCAGGGAGGTGGTGGAGTCCCCATCCCTGGAAGTGTTTAGGAAGAGCCTGGCTGAGGCACTTGGAGCCATGGTTTAGTTGATGAGATGGTGTTGGGTGATAGGTTGGACTTGTTGATCTCTGTGGTCTTTTCCAACCTGGTTCATTCTATTCTGTTCTATCTTGAATGTAAAAGGTCTGGAGTTTCAGTTTTCATTTTAGACTATGCATTTTGTAAAATATTAACTCTACATGACCCTTCTCTGCCACACATTCTGTGGCATAGATTCACAGAATGGTTTGGGATGGAAAGGACCTTAAACATCAACCAGTTCCAACCCTCCAGCCACAGGCAGGGACCCCTTCCATCAGCCCAGGTTGCTCAAGGCCTCATCCACCTGGCCTTGAACACCTCCAGGGAGAGGACATCCACAGCCTCCCTGGGCAACCTGTTCCAGTGTCTCACCACCCCCAATGTAAAGAACATTTTCCTCATCTCCAGTCTAAATCCGCCCTCACCCAGCTTCAATCCATTCCCTCTCAGCCTATCACTACCAGCCCTTGTAAAAGTCCCTTCCCAGCTTTCTTGTATGCCCTTTCCATATTTCAAAGATAGAGTTTTTATCTGTCCATAGAAGTGAAACTGTACCTTTCTGCAGCAGCTCAGGGCAAGCTTGCACTGCACACTCTACCTTTGCATTTTCGAAGTAGCTTTCAGCGTTATTTATTTGCTGCTTCTGAGGAGCATCAGCACCCTGAGGAAAAGTGAGAAGGAAAGCAAGGCATTAGTCACAACAGGAATAACTCTGGACACCACACAAGCCCAGAATAGAATAGAATTAACCAGGTGGGAAAAGACCTTTCTGATCACCAGGTCCAACCTATCACCCAACACCATCTCATCAACTAAACCATGGCACCAAGCACCCCATCCAGGCTCTTCCTAAACACCTCCAGGGATGGGGACTCCACCACCTCCCTGGGCAGCACATTCCAAGGGCCAATCTCTCTTGCTGGGAAGAATTTCTTCCTAACATCCAGCCTAAACTTCCCCTGGCACAGCTTGAGACTGTGTCCTCTTGTTCTGGTGCTGCTTGCCTGGGAGAAGAGACCAACCCCACCTGGCTACAACCTCCCTTCAGGTAGTTGTAGACAGCAAGAAGGTCTCCCCTGAGCCTCCTCTTCTCCAGGCTAAGCAACCCCAGCTCCCTCAGCCTCTCCTCACAGCGCTGTGCTCCAGACCCCTCAGCAGCATGGTTGCCCTTCTCTGGATCTCAGCATGGTGAGGGTTAGAAAGGACTTCTGAGGATCATCCAGTCCAACCTCCTGCCAAAGCCGAGGCACCCACAGCAGCTTGCCCAGCATCACACTACCCAGGTTTGGAAGCTCTACAGAGAAGGAGATTCTACCACCTCTCAGGCAGCTGGCTCCAAGGCTCCAGCACCCTCACACCAAGCAAGTTTCTCCTCCTGCTCAGATGGAATCTCCTGGGTTCCAGTTTGGGCCTGCTGTCCCTTCACCCTGTCACTGGGCACCACTGAGAAGAGCCTGGCTGCATCTTCTTGCTGAGAATTGAGAAGATCCCGCTCTCAGGCTGCTCTTCTCCAGGCTACACAGCTCCAGGGCTCTCAGCCTTTCCCTCCACCTGGCTCCAACTTCTTTTCAGGGAGTTGTCAAAAAAAGAGGTAGTCTCCCCTCACCCTCCTTTTCTCCAGACTAAACAACTCCAGCTCCCTCAGCTGCTCCTCACCAGACCCTTCCCCAGCTTTGCTGCCCTTCTCTGGACACACTCTAGTACTTCAGTGTCCTTCTTGGAGTGAGGGGCCCAAAACTGAACCCAGTACTCAAGGTGTGGCCTCATCAGTGCTGGGGAAGATCCTTGCCCTCATCCTGCTGGCCACACTATTCTTGATAGAAGCCAGGATGCTGCTGGCCTTCTTGTTCTTCACATAAAGAGAGATTGGCCATTGGGATGTGCTGCCCAGGGAAGTGGTGGAGTCCCCATCCCTGGAGGGGTTTAGGAAGAGCCTGGCTGAGGCACTTGGTGCCGTGGATTAGATGGTGTTGGGTGATAGGTTGGACTTGATGATCTCAAAGGTCTTTTCCAACCTGGTTCAATTCTATTCTATTCTAATTCTAACTTTGTGAAAGTACTTGGTCATGTGAGCAGACTGCCTCTGCTGTTTCCAGTTCCTCCCTTCCATGTGGGACAGCAGCTGCACTGGGTGTTTGATGACACAATGCTACCCAGCCACAGTCAGTGGCAGACACCTGATCTGCACTAAACAAACAGAAGACTGGAATTTTCTGTTGGGCTTTTCACAGCCAGTGGGACCCACACTGCCTGGAAACACAACCTGGGGAGCTCACCACCAGCTTCTGTTTTTGACATTTGGAACTTGCAAGCTGACTCCCAACATCTGAGCATTTAACACACTCGGAGAGCCTGGAAAGCTGAGTCAGCAGCTAGTGGCACTCCACAGTTGGCTTGCTGTGATCAGGTGGGGGTTGGTCTCTTCTCCCAGGCAGCCAGCACCACAACAAGAGGACACAGTCTCAAGCTGTGCCAGGGGAGGTTCAGGCTGGATGTTAGGAAGAAATCTCTCTTCCTAGAAAGAGAGATTGGCTATTGGGATGTGTTGCCCAGGGAGGTGCTGGAGTCCCCACCCCTGGAGGTGTTTAGGAAGAGCCTGGCTGAGGCACTTGGTGCCATGGTGAGTTGCTGAGATGGTGCTGGGTGATAGGTTGGACTTGATGATCTCTGAGGTCTTTTCCAACCTGGTTCATTCTGTATTTTCTAATTGGGAAGAAGAAAGGAGATCATAGAAGTTCTTCCCAGCAAGAGAGCTTGGCCATTGGAATGTGCTGCCCAGGGAGGTGGTGGAGTCCCCATCCCTGGAGGTGTTTAGGAACAGCCTGGCTGAGGCATTTGGTGATAGGTTGGACTCGATGATCTCAAAGGTCTTTTCCAACCTGGTTAATTCTATTCTATTGAGCTGCTCATTGCCAATAATGCATCTACCTGCTGCAAGCTCTGCCTTGGCCATAATCATAGAACCATTGTGGTTGGGAAAGACCTTCAAAACTCAATGATCTGGAAGGTCTTTGCCACCCTGAATAGTACTATGATTCTATGAGAATGCAGTCTCCTTGTCAGACCTGAGGTGCAGGCAACATGATCTGGTTCTCCTGTGTGGATTCAGTGGTTGTGAGAACTAAGCAGGCAGAACCATAGAAGGGTTTGGGTTGGAAAGGACCTTCAAGATCATCTAGTTCCATCCCCCCAGCCATAGGCAGGGACACCTTCCACTAGAGCAGGCTGCTCAATGCCTCATCCAGCCTGGCCTTGAACACCTTCAGGGAGGAGGAGTCTACAACCACTCTGGGTAACCTGTCCCAGTGTCTCACTGCCCTCATGGGGGAAGAATTTCCTCCTCATGTCTAACCTAAATCCAGCTTCTTCCAGCTCAAAGCCATTGCTCCATATCCTATCACTCCAAGCCTAAGATCTAAACACTGCCCAATCTATGTATCATAGAATCAACCAGGTTGGAAAAGACCTCAGAGATCATCAAGACCAACCTATTACCTAATGCCTAACACCTCCTGACAACTAAACCATGGCTCCAAGTGCCACATCCAAGCCTTTTTTTGAACACCTCCAGGGATGGTGACTCCACCACCTCCCTGGGCAGCACATCCAATGGCCAATTACTCTTTCTGGGAAGAACTTTCTCCTCACCTCCAGCCTAAACCTCCCTGGCACAACTTGAGACTGTGTCCTCTTGTTCTGGTGCTGCTTGCCTGGGAGAAGAGACCAACCCCCACCTGGCTACAACCTCCCTTCAGGGAGTTGCAGAGAGCAAGAAGGTCTCCCCTGAGCCTCCTCTTCTGCAGGCTAAGCAACCCCAGCTCCCTCAGCCTCTCCTCACAGCGCTGTGCTCCAAACCCCTCCCCAGCCTCGTTGCCCTTCTCTGGACACATTCAAGTGTCTCAATGTCCTTCTTGAACCAAGGAGCCCAGATCCATTAAACCAAACACTGAACCAACTCCCAGTCCCACTTGGGAAAAGGTGGTGAGACTTGGTAAACAACAAGTTTTGAAACTCAAGTTTTCTTTTCCCACATAATTAGGTCACTACTAAAATGCTGTTTGGCTAAGTCAATAAACCCCCATCCCTAAACCATTTCTTCCTCCTGTAAGAAAAACACTTCAGCTAAGGCTGTGTGTAACTCTTGCTCAGCCCAGCTGAAATTCACCTTTCAAAGCCACCCAGAAGAACAAGAATATCTTTCTTTTTTGTCAGTGAGGAATAAAGTTTAGCTATGTTTCACTTCAGACAAGAAATACCAGTTCCACATTAGAACAAAACCTGTTCTTACCTGAAATTCATTCATGTATTGTGCCATGACAAATTCATGCCTCTCACTTGCAGAAGGCTCTGCTAATATATCAGGCAGGCTTGTTGAAACTTGGTGTTGCTGCTGAGAGGCAGTGCCATTTAGGTGACAGTCAAAGCCAATATTACCAGGCAGCTGGAATCTCTGGTCCTGAGGACCAAAGGGACCCATTACTTCATCTGGCCAGACAGTTCTGGGACCTGTAAAAGCCAAGGCCTTGCTTTAGTCATCACATCTGAAACAGACAGGAATAAAAATCAGAAAAACAAAGGAAAAGAAAGGAGAAAACCAAACCAAATCCAAACCCTCTCCCATGCAAGAATCTGCAGCTGATCACAACCAACCACAGTGCTCAAGTCAGGGCCCTGACATACAAAGCACACTTGAGGATTCCCACATTTACATGGGGTGCAAAGCTGGCATAGCACAGGTATTCAAAGAAAAGGAATTTGCTTTTTCTTACATAAATCAGGAGGTGTGGCAGCAACATGAGGCTCATCTGAGCCAGAGGAACCTGCTGTAGAAAAAGCCTTGGGATTTACAACTCTTTTGACTAAGGAATAAAACCCTGGCAGGTAGGTGACCAATCTTGCTCTGCTACAGAGCACCTGAGAAGAGAAAAACAAAGTAAGTATGACATAGCAAAAAAAACCCCAACTCTTAGTTGAAGTGCAGCTTTGTGGATCACAAGAGAAATTTTCCAGCTTCATTCATTGACATTTTCAATCATGATCAATGGTGTCTGTGTAAAGCCCCCATTTAAAAGGATTTCATCACTGCTTTTCTATTGCACTTGCAAGGTTGTAAATAAAGCCACAAAAAAAACACTTACTGGAAGGTCTCCTTGTGAGGAAAAAGAAAACAAACAAATCTGGAAAGATTAAATAACACCACTGGAACTCCACAACCCAAACTAAGCTCTGGATGAGGACTGTTTCCATTGTTCCATGCATGCCCTTTTGGCCATGAGTGGCACAATTCAATCACAGGACTGATTATCAGAAATCCCCCCCAAATGCTGTTTATTAAGTAAATGCTGATATCTAAGATGTTTGCTTCAATCTCTCCCTCTGCTGGGAGGTCAGGCTGAGAGGGTTGGGCTTGCTCAGCCTGGAGAAGAGAAGGCTCCAGGAGACCTTCTGGTGGCCTTGCAGTGCTTCCAGGGCTGATCGAAAGCTGAGGACAGACTTTTGAGCAGGGCCTGTTGTGACAGGACAAGGGGGGATGGTTTGAAGTAAAAGAGGGAGATTCAGCCTAAAGAGAAGGAAGGAATGCTTGACACTGAAGCTGGTGAGATACTATGCCAGATTTATGGTAGACATCCCATCCCTGGTGCCATTGCAGGTCAGGTTGTGTGGGGCTCTGACCAACCTGCTCTAGTTGCAGATGTCCCTCCTGACTGCAGGGAGGTTGGACTAGATGAGCTTTAAAGGTCCTTTCCAACTCAACCCATTCAAGGATTCTACAATAATCACTGCAGATTAGGGTCTACAATTCTAGGTGGGGATATTTCAGCTTCTTTCTACAAATCTTTAACCAATAAACATGTGCAAAACTCCACCAGTTAGTGCAGCCCAAGGTCTTTCACATTTGCAAGCCCAGCACACTCCCATATTTACAAACAAGTGTAACTGCAAACACACCATCACCACAGCAGCCAAAAAACACCAATAGGGAGGTTGCAGCCAGGTGGGGGTTGGCAATCACCAATAGAACAACAGAACACAGTCTCAAGCTGTGCCAAGGGAGGTTCAGGCTGGATGTCAGGAAGCAGTTCTTCTCAGCAAAAGAGATTGGCCATTGGAATGTGCTGCCCAGGGAGGTGGTGGAGTCCCCATCCCTGGAAGTGTTTAGGAAGAGCCTGGCTGAGGCCCTTGGTGCCATGGTTTAGTTGCTGAGATGGTGTTGGGTGATAGGTTGCACTTGATGATCTCTGAGGGTTTTTTCCAACCTGGTTAATTCTATCCTATTCTATTCTAAACCATGAAACCTTCATGAACTCTGTGGTCTTGGCATACACCAGAAAATCTGCTTCACACCATGGAGCTTGCTGTCAACTCCCAACTGCTGAAGATGATTCTAACAGAAACTGATTCAGCCACACAGCAAACAGAAAAATGATGCAATGCTATCTGCCCAAGCAGGCAAAGGAGCTCAGCAACAGGGCTCCAAAAACCAGTGGCTCCCTGACAGAAAGACTCACTGTGAGGCCCAATGGCAGCACCCAAAGCAGGAACCTGAGCACCTGCTACTGAGCTTTTCTTGTTGGGTTTGGGTTTTGTTCTGGCTTTTTTAAGAAATATGATTAAAGTGAAAACTCTTGATCTGGATTTTAGACTTTTTAAAACAGACTGACAGTGCATTTGCACTGAAGAACCACCAATCACATGCTCAAAACATGGTGTGAAAGGGGAATTTAGTAAGAAACTATTGGGGAGAAAAGCTTCACTCCGGCACAAAACTGCTCATAACTTTGCTCACAGCTGCACAAAAGCATGCACTGCAAAGTCTGTGGGTCATAAAACTTTATTTTCCAGGTGAGGGAAAAGAACTGTTGAGAAACTGGCACACAAAAAATGTAACTGTTTTCCTGAAGTGCTGTTTTCTGAGTCTGCAGAAGTTTATTCCTGTGTGGTGCACACTGAAGCTGTATGCAACAGGGTTGCTTCAAAAAGTAAGTGAGCAAGTGCCAATATTTGTTTAATACTCTGCTCAGAAACATCAGGATCTACATCAGCAAGCAACAGCTTCTTGCACACAAAGTCTCTACAAGCATCAGATGCTTGATTGGTTTGATTTAAATCAAGTATGGAATGAAGCTGGAGGTGGGGAGATTCAGTCTGGATGTGTGGAGGAAGTTCTTTTCCCATGAGAAGGTTGTGAAGCCCTGGAATGGGTTGTCCAGGGAGTGGTTGAGGCCCGTCCCTGGGGTGTTTAAGTGCCCAGGCTGATGAGGGCCCCGTGGCCAGCCTGATCTAGTGTGGGGTGTCCCTGCCCATGGCAGGGGGGTTGGAACTAGCTGATCCTTGTGGTCCCTTCCAACCCTGACTGAAACTATGAAACTAAGTATTTACAGTTGAAGCCTCACTGCAAACCACTTCCAGGTTTAAAGGGTCCCTGTGACAACAAAAGCCTGCTGATTCCACCTGAGTGCCCTTTCCCCTTGAATAATGATGATACTGCAGATAAACAATTCCACCTGGCAGAATTACAAGATAATTACAAGAAAATTTCAGCAGACATAAAAAGAAATCTAACTATTTTCCTGAAGTGCTGTTTTCTCGAGTCTGTAGAAGTTTATTCCTGTGTGGTGCACACCGAAGCTGTGTGCAACAGGGTTGCTTCAAAAACTAAGTGAGCAAGTGCCAGCATTTGTTTGTTTAAAACTCTGTACAGAAGATCAGGAGCTGCATCAGCTTCTCACACACAAAGTCTCTACAAGCATCAGAGGCACGGTGAGATGCTTGATTGTCTCGACTTCAATCAAGTGTTTACAGTTGAAGCCTTAAGCTGCCTCATCGCAAACCGCTTCCAGGTTTAAAAGGTCCCTGTGACAACCAAACCTGCTGATTCCACCTGAACGCCTTTTCCCCTGAAATTAATGATGATACCGCAGAGGAAACAAACAATTACACCTGACATAATTACAAGAAAAAGATTGTTTGGGTGGGTTTTTTCCCCTCCCCCCCCTTATAATTAGCATCACTTAAGCTGGAGATGTTAGTGTTAATTACAGGCGTGTTGGCTGTGCTGACTTATGCAAATATTTATATACTCGGCTCTACACAACTGGGAGAAGTCAGTAAATGATTCCTGTCTCCGTGACAACACTTAAAAAATCAATAAAGGGTGGTTTTGATCGGTTAGTTGGAAAGCAAGCTGTTGAAACTGCGTGTTTAACCTAAACCTTAAACACCAAACCAAAGCACATCCTACCTAAGCCTCACTTCGATTCTTCCCACGGTAAGCCACAGAAATTGGTTTGAGATGGAG
>JAAWVA010000458.1:0-21967 GCA_015227895.2 Colaptes auratus
CTCTGATTCCAGAGATTTATCCAATGAATTTGTTTTTGAAGAATCTTTTCTTTTCCTTTTCACACCCCAGAGTGATCTATTTATTGTGTTTTCTCCTTTTCTGCTCAAAATCTGTAACTAAATTTTAAAGACATTTCCTAAACCACCACACCCATGGAGAGGTGGAGAACCAGGAAGCAGGCCTGCAGTGCTGCAGGAGAGTGAAGGGAAGAGAGAAAGGCAGAGGGCTGGGGTGAAGCCTTCTCCTTCCCCAGCTCTGCTCACTGCTGCTCACAGGATGGAACTGAAGGGCTTTGGTCCTCCTTCTGTGTGCACACTCCAGGAGCCTTCAGCTGAGCATCAGCTGCCAAGATGGAGATGCCTCCAGGAGCTCCAGCTGCAGTGTCCTGTACCCACAGCCTCACTGTGTCAGGTTTGCAGCGACTTCTCCTCTCTTCCATCCCTGGACAGCTTCAAGCTCTCTCTGTGCTTCCTCATCTCCTGAGATCCTCTGGCAGTTCCTCAGCCCTGCTGTGCTGTGCAGAGGAGCTGCTCCTGCCAGAGCTGTCTCCTGCAGAGCTGCCTGCTTGCCAGCAGCTCCCTTCAGCCGGAGCCTGGCCTGACTTAGCAGAACACAACCAGCCCAGTGTTTTAAAGGAGCCCTCTGGTGGCTTTGTTGCCAAGTCCATAACCTACGAGACTGAGAAGCTGATGAAACCTCTCCAGAAATCAAGTCAGATTCTAACTCTGAAGTTTCTTTTATTGTTAATGGGTCCCAGTGAAGCATACTGGGAAAGGGTCCCCGGGTCTGCTTAGAGAGCAGAAGGAGACAGGGGGTGCAAGGGAAGTATCACTGGAGGCACTGAAGCATCTCCAGCTGTGTGCTGAGAGCAGAGAACTGAAGCAGTGCAGTGAGAGGTCAGGACAAGAAGCTCAAGGTGGCTCTGCTGCTGAGCAAACCTGGAGGGGTTTCATTGATCCAAAGCGCCAAGCCCTGACCCCCAGCCCCTGGCCAGGCAGATCCTGTCCCTCACCTGTGGCTCTGGCTCTGCTGGGGGCAGTGGGGAGTGAGGATGAGCAGTGAGCAGGGTAGGACCTTGTCAGGTTTGCTGTGGTTTGCTTGCAAAGAGACAACTCCTGATGAAAAGGATGAAAGGTACCTTTAAAAATCAGATGCTTTGTGCACTAGAAACCTCTCCATTAGCTGCAGAAACCTTGGCAATAATGAGAGTTCAGCAGTATTTAATGAGCCCCATGGAGTATTTGGGGCTGATTCCATCATCCTTAGGTACTGCCAGGAGACTCTGCCAAGATACTGCCAAGAAGCCTCTCAAGATGTCCAAGTCAGAAGAAAACTCCAAGTGCCTTGAAGCACTGATTGGCCTCACTGAGGCTTGTTACTGACAAAGGCTCCCCTCTCCTTAGAGCAGCTTGTTAGAGGCCAGGATTGCAGGGAGACAAAGGCAAAGTACAGGGGAGCAAAACTTGCCTTTGGTCTGTGAAGCAGAAAGGCTAAGCCCTGACCATTGCCCTTGCAAGAGAAGAACCTCAAAGCCTCAAAGCCAAGATTCTTCTCACAGGCCTTGGTGGCAGAGGCAAGTGCCAGAGCCATGGGCACAAAGGCCTTGGTCCTGTTGCGCCTCTCAGCCTTGCCAGAGCCCTTGGCCATCCCTACTGCAGCCTCTCCTACACTTTCCCATGGCTGCAGCTCTTGCCCTTCAGGCTGCTGACACCAATCTTGCTTCCTCATCTAACTCTCCCCCTGCCATTTCCATCCCTTCCCTGAGCTGTCTCAGCTCTCCCTGCCATTTCCTGACCCTCTGGATGGCCTCATGCATAGCAGCTCTGCCCTTTGAGGGACATTTCTTTGGCCTCATCTCCATGCTGTTCCAAGCTGCACTTTTTGAAGGTTTTGGTCTCTTCCACTCCCCAGAAGCTCCATCCTCTCTGAAACCACCCTTCATCTGTGTTCGCACTGCTCTGGCAGTGCCCTAAGCCTCCATTCAGCAGGTTGACAGGTGAGGTCTATCATCCTGTCTGCAGAGATGTCAACCCCCATTCTGGCAGATCTCCTCTGTAGCCTCCTCAGTTATTCCCTCTCCATCATCAGACTGCAGAGCTCCACACCCAGACACCAAGCATCCAGATGTGGCCACAGCAGTGCTGAGGCTGGGGGAACAATCCTGTGTCTGGGTGGCCACACTCCTCCTGCCACAGCCCAGCTGCAGTTGGCCGCCTTCACTCTGTGCAGGGTTTGCTCCATCCCAGGGCATTGGGAATGGTTCCTCCCAGACCCTGTGGTGCCTTTCTGACTGGGCAAGTGTGGTGGTTTGGACCTGCCTGGGCGCTTAATGCCCACCAAAGCCACTCTGTCACTCCCCTTCTTAGATGGACAGGGGATAACAAAAGGCAGTGTACAATAGAAGCAATTTAACCCTAATGATAGGCACAAGCAATAGACCACTCAGGGTGAAGCAGAGAGAGAAGTGAATCTCTACTGCCCAGCAGCAGCGGGGGGTCGGTCTCAGGCAGCAGGGCTCTGTGCAGAGTGGTTCCTCTGCAGGACAAACCATGGACCAATCTCCTTCCCACTTTGCTCTTATAGTTGAGCTCACCACACATGGCATGGAGCACTCCTTTGGCCACTTCGGGTCAGCTGGCCTGGCTGTGTCCCCTCCCAAGGTCTTGCCCCCCCCCCCCCCCCCATACTCTTGGGCAGGGAAATGTTGGAAAAGCACAGCCTGAGTGCTCAGCTGAGCAGCAGCCAAAACACTGCTGTGTTACCAACACCCAGCTACAGCCCTGCAGCACTAGCAGGATGCTCAGAGGAGAAGTAACTCCAGCTCAACCCAAACCAAACACAATCTCCACTCCTTATTCCTACTCCAAAACCCCAGTGGCTGACCTGGGTTTCACCTGATTACTTCTGCTGGAGACTCGAAGTGCTCCATGATCCCCAGCTGCAGTGTAGAGGATATTTTGCACCAATGGTGCCATTCAGATAGGCCCAAGTGCCACTGCACAGCTCCCTCCTCCTGTTTGATCTGCTCAAAGCCTTGTTGCTCACTGCCCCACTCACAATGATTCTGCTTTCAGGTCACTCAATGGAGAGGGCTCACAAGCTGACTGCAGCCTGGGACATGCATTCTGCAGAGCCCCACAAGGCCTAGGACAGCTGTGTCTCCTTCTTGTTGGATGGTGGAGACATGGTTGCTATCCTGCTGACCATGTCCATAGGTGAAGACAGCATCCAGCCTGCCACTTTCTTGCCAAGAACTGAATTTCCTCTGCAGGTCCTTTGACCTTGCTTTTCCTCATGGCAAATTCAGCCTTCAGAAATATCTGAATAATTTTTTTCTCCCTTCTCCAACACTTCTTCTGCCTTGTGGCCCCACACAGTGATGTCATGGATGTATTGGAGATGTTCAGGAGCATCAGCCTTCCCAGTGCAGTTTGGATTAGTCCATAACAAATGGTGGAGCTCTGCTTCCACCTCTGGGAGAGTTGATTCCAGGTGTCTTGCACAGCCCTCCAGGTGACAGCAAATTGTGGCCTGCACTCTGCTGCCAATGGAATTGGGAAGGCAGCATTGGCGATGTTGATCACAGAGAACCTCTTGGCTGCCTTTGACTCCAGCTCATCCTGGAGCTCCAGCATGTCTGGCACTCAGCACTCAGAGGTGATGACACCTCATTCAGGCCTCAATAGTCCACTGTTAATCTCCACCCTCTGTCAGGTTTCTGCACTGCCCAGCTGGGACTGTTGAAAGGCAAATATGTCTTGCTGGTCACTCCCTGGATCTCCAGATGGTGAATCAGTTCATGAATGGGAGCCAGGGAGTCTTGGTTTGTGTGATATTGCTGCCTGTGTGCAGTCCTGGTAGCAACTGGCAGCTGTTGTTCTTCAACCTGCAGCAGTCCCACGAGGAAGGGATTCTCTGCCAGGCAAGGCAGGGCAGGCAGCTCTCTGATCTTCTCTGTATTCACCATGGCCACACCAAAAGCCCATTGAGAGCCCTTTGGGTCCTTGAAGTAGCCTCTCTTGAGGTAATCTGTATCAAGAATGCAAGGGGCCTCTGGGCCAGGCACAATGGGATGTTTTCCCACTTATTCCCTCTTAGGCTCATGTCAGCTTCTAGTGCAGACAGCTGCTGGCAGCCTCCTGTCACTCCAGAAACCCAGATGGATCCAGTGCCTTTGTGCCCTGATGGCATCAATGTGCACTGTGCCCCTGTGTCTGCCAACACCTCCTGTTCCTGTGGCTTTGATGTGCCAGGCCATCAAACCAGCACACTGCTATCCCTTTCCTCCTCCTGGCCAAAGGCAGGGACCTTCTATTCCTGGTCTGCATCAGAGTATTCACTGTCTGATCCTGGTCTATCCAAAGGACTCCAAACTCATCTGGATTATGCAAGGAAAGAGGGTGAGTCAACACTGAGCTGGGCCCTGAGATGCTGGGATGAGGGGGTGGACACAGTGGACCTGGATAAGAGGGAGGTGAAGCTTTTAGGCTCCCTGACTCACAATGCCAGCCTGGACAAAGAGTTAGCCAAACTCGATGGAACACACACTCTCTGGGCCCAGATCCTCAATGCCATCAAGAGCCGTACTGCTCAATAGATGACCTGCCTGGGCCCCACTATTGCTGAACGGCTCAGCAAAGCCAGAGCAGCCACAGAGCCAGGGGAAAAGGTGGGGGGGGGAAGGAAAGGGAGGTGGTGGTGGGAGAACTCCGCTGAATTCACAGCAGCTGCCTTTTTTAACAGCTTCCAGCTGAAGAGTAGTTTTCCTCAAAGGCAGGAACATTTCAGTGGGTGGTGACATCAGTGATTTGAGCTTAATTGTTGCTGGTTTTGAGGCTGAAATTTGAGCTGCTTAGAGTGGACGCCATAGTTTCTTCTCGGGTCCATACCGCTGGATGTTGGCGTGTAAGGCTGTTGGCACATCGCTCGGAGCAGCATTTCCTAGAGCACACAGAAGCACCTGGCAGTCAGCAGTTCTCATTTTCTTCCCTAAGTTAGGCATTGCCTTAATTTTTCTGATCGATCTTTCTTTCTTAGCCAGAGTCCCAAAACTTAGGATGTGCCTTCTGTCCAGAATCAAAACACCTTGGGGAGCTTTTGAGAGTTGCGGCAGGGGGGTCCAGGGACTGGCTGCTGTCTTTGTTGGGGAGACGCCATCGACTGCAGCCCCAGGGGTGCAGGTGGGCTTAGCGGCCACGGTGGTGGAGGGGGAGGGGGTATGTAGATGTCGAAGAAGAGTTCTGTTCTGGAGAAGTGCCATTAATCACTGCTGAAGTTGCCTTAGGGTCTTCTGCTAGCTGTTCTAAGGAATCTTTAACGAATTTCCAGGCTGTAAAGGAAGATGTAGCAATTTTGCTTACCTTTGTTGCCCAGAACATAGCCATCTCTCCCTGCTTGTGACCGGTTGATGCTATGCCTTTAAGAAAGAGACAGTTTCTGAACACTCTGGCTGAATGTTTTTGATATTTGAACAAAAACAAGATAGTCTAAACTAATTTCATTGGTGCTTGTAGGGTGCAGTTTGGAGTTTGGGTTCTGTTGGTTCAGTCTGTGTCTGGTCTGGGTTCAGGCTGGGTGCAGTCTGTGCTTCTCTGTCCTGTGGGCTGGACGGCTTCTCTCTTTCTGAAGCAGGAACGGCCTTGAGTTAACAGCTAACCAGATAAGAACACTAATTTTGCATGTGCTTTTTAGCTAACAGACTTTTCCTTCCTTAATTGCCTTTCTCTCTCTCTCTAACCCTTTTTGGGAAAAAGGGGAGGTGGGGAGGGAGAGAGGGGGGTTCAGGGAACCCCCTGGCCGGCTGGAGGGAAAAGGTTTTTCTGCATTGTGTTCATTGTTGTGTTTTCCTGTATATATTGTAAATATTGTATATTTGTGTATATATTCATTGCATTCCATTTATGCTTGTAAATATAGCTTTCATCTGCTTTTCCGACTGAGCTAGCTGTGGTTTCTTTCCCTGTGTGTGGGGAGGGAACTTTCTCACCCCACCACATATTTTTAATTGGCGGCCCAACGCGCGGCTTGTGGATAGTTGCTGTCCAGAAGCAGAGCAAAAGTTGCTTGATTTATTGTCTGCTCAGGTCGGAGTTGCAAAGATGAAGGTGTTTTGGCTTTTAGAGCATCTTTTTTTTCAATCTTTGGGGTCCTTGTCTATAAGCATGTCCTAGGATTGATTTTCGATCGCTTAAGCAGATACTTGATGTATAAATTGTATTTATGGTTTAAGTATAAGATTCAGCTTCTCTATGACTGGTGCCTGGGATTCTTTTGGCTTAATAGATACAGGAATGTGACCTCGACTACTCTGCCCATAGAGATAAACAAGTTTAAGATCCCAGTAGGTGAAAGGGTCGTTTTAAGTGATGGCTGGGATCCAAAGGTGATTTATTTGATGTGTGCAATCCTGCTGTTGGTGATAAGCAATGCGTACTTGTTTATGCTCTGTACCGGGAGAAGAAAGTGTCTAAGGCCTGTTTTGTAATTATGCGTAGACCCAAGAGGAGAAAGAACAGCTCTAACTCGACCCCAGAAATATCTAGTGATGAGGAGAATGGAGGATCTGTATCAGTTAAAGATAAAGCTAAAAACTCCATCGGAAAGGCTGCTCTGAACGGTGCTGTTGGTGGTTCTGGCAATCAGGCAGCGGCAGCGGCAGCGCCTAACATGGCGGCTCCCCCGTCCTCGGCAGCCATTAGCAAGGCACAGCCAGTTCCTCCTTCTTCTTCAGCAGGACTGGAAGTGTCCTCCACAGCAGCTGATCCGTCTCAAAACCTGTCAGCTTCTGTTAAGCCAGCTGTAAATTCAAACACAGCTCCAGTTAAGCAGGTAGCTGTTTTAACTACAAGAAGTGAAAGAGCAAAGCTGATTCAGATGCTGATGCTAGTGAGGGAACTTCTGCTTTAAGAGACCCTGCTGAGGAAGAGGAGAAGATTTGTCTTAAAGATATAGCTGAGTTATTGAGAACATCACTGGATGGAAATGCAGGGCAAATTGCTGACAGCAGAACAACTAGAGGTGGTACTCCTGACCTTAAAGAGATTCTTAGGAGAGTGACAATGAGATTAATGGGGCAACAAGTTCAGGAAGAGGAGGAACAGGAGGAGTCAGATGATATTCTGGACTGTTCTTCCCAAGAGAAGAGATAAGGAATGTGTGTAAAGATTACATCAGAGCAGATAAGGAGCCAATCCTAGCTTGGCTTGGTAGATGCTACGATACAGGTGCTCCAGCTCTAATGGTTGGAGACAAGTCAGCAGCTCAGCTAGGAACTCTCTCAAAGGATAATGGAATAGATAGACATCTAGGCAGGACTCTCGGTAAGGTCACTCTGTGGATACGCCTTTAATGGCAACCCTCATGAGATATCCTTCCCGAGATGATCTCCCATGGAATCCTAAGCCCTGGACTACCATAGAGGAAGGAATTAAGCGTCTGAGAGAATTTGCTGTTAGAGAGGTACTCTATGGTGGCCATGAGACTCTGAATGCTGATGAAATTCCTGTAGGAACTGGTCTTGCTAAAAAGCTCATCAAACTTGCTCCTCCTAATTATGCAAATATTCTGGCAAGCAGGATTGTGGCAAGAAATTATGGCGGAGCTTCTCCTACGGTTGGCCAATTCACTGATCAGATGAGACAATTGGAGGATAGCATGACACGTGTTTCTTTGGTTTCAGCCATTGAAACTCTGTCTGGTGAGATAAAGAATTGCATGAAAGAGCTGAAGGATGAATTTAAAAATACCATCTCCCAATTGACACAGAGAGATAATTCCAACTCTTCCTCCAGATGGATACAGGTTTCCTCTGTGAGGAATAGGCGTCCTCCAAGGATGTCATTCCAAAACAGGTCATTCCAAAACAGATCCAACCAAAACAGACCACCAAGGCAGTCACGTGGAAGTATTTGGATAACTCTGCGTGATCAGTTTGGTGAGAACATGAACAGATGGGATGGTCAACCAACTGCTAATCTTCTCAGGAGACTGAGGGAACTGCAAAGTGGCAGAACCCGGGGTAGCAATACCAGAAGGGTAGCTGTTACTTCTGCAGTCCCCAGGACAACTCTAGTAGCTCCAGCAGTGGCTCCAGTTCTAACACTGCACACTGTGCTCATTGCACATGTGGGCATGTTCCCCATAACTAGGGGTGCCCTGCCTCCCGCCAGGGGGAGGAGAGGGGTAACAGAGATAACAGAATCTATTGGGATGTGTCCATCCAGTGGCCTGGCACTTCACAAGTTCAGAAGTACAGGGCCTTGGTTGACACAGGGGCTCAGTGCACCATAATGCCATCAAATTATCAGGGATCAGAAGCTATAACTATTCTGGGAGTCACTGGTGGATCTCAAGAGTTAACTAAGGTGGAGGTTGATATAAGTTTAACTGGAAACAGTGGAGGAAGCATACAGTTGTGACCGGACCTGACGCACCTTGTATTCTGGGAATTGATTTTCTGAGAGAAGGGCGTTTCAAAGACCCTAGAGGTTACAAATGGGCTTTTGGAGTGGCATCTGTAGAAGTTGATGGACAGAATTTATGTTGTCTGTTAGACCTGATCTTTCTGATGAATCTGCAGTTGTGGGACAACACAAGATTCAGGACATTAAATTGCCAGTTGCTTCTCAGACTGTACATCACAGACAATACAGAACCAACCCTGACTCTTTGTTGCCCATTCAGAATCTGATTCGTCACTTGGAGAGTCAGAAAGTCATCAGCAAAACTCATTCCCCTTTCAACAGTCCAGTGTGGCCTGTGCGAAAGCAGAATGGAGACTGGCGTCTGACAGTCGACTACCGAGCCCTGAATGAAGTAACTCCACCTATGAGTGCAGCAGTACCAGACATGATGGAACTCCAGTATGAGCTGGAATCCAAAGAGGCCAAAGGGTATGCTACCATAGACATTGCTAATGCCTTCTTCTCTATTCCCATAGCAGAGGAATGCAGGCCTCAGTTTGCTTTCACCTGGAGAGGAATCCAGCACACTTTCAACAGATTGCCAATGGGCTGGATCCACAGCTCCAGCATCTGTCATGCGGTGATCCACGATGCTCTGGAGAAAGGTGGTGCTCCAGAACACATCCAGTTCATCGATGATATCATCGTCTGGGGTAAAACTGCTGAGGAAGTCTTTGAGAAAGGTAACAAAATCATTGACATTCTTCTGAATGCAGGTTTTGCCATCAAGCGAGACAAGGTGAAAGGACCTACCAGAGAGATCCAGTTTCTGGGAGTGCGGTGGCAGGATGGACGCCGACACATTCCAGTGGATGTGGTAAATAGAGTCTCTACCATGGCCAATCCCATGAACAAGCAAGAAACTCTACGTTTCTTGGGGATAGTGGGATTGTGGAGACTGCACATTCCTGGGTACACTCAGATTGTGAAACCTCTGTATGATGTGACTCGAAAGAGAAACCATTTCCACTGGGGACCTGAACAACAAGCAGCTTTTGACCAGATAAAGCAAGAGGTGGTTCAAGCAATGGGTCTGGGACCTGTCCGAGATGGTCCAGACATTAAGAACATTTTGTACACAGCTGCAAGTGACAATGGTCCAACCTGGTGCTTGTGGCAAAGAGCTCCAGGTGAGACACGTGGACGACCTCTTGGTTTCTGGAGTAGAAGTTACAGAGGTTCAGAGGCTAACTATACTCCAACAGAGAAAGAGATTTTAGCTGCCTATGAAGGAGTAAAAGCAGCTTCTGAAGTGATATGCTTTGTTCACAGATGGTTCCTGTCGTCTTGTCGGGAACAAGCGAAGGTGGAAGTCTGCAGTGTGGAGTCCAACACGCCGAGTTGCAGAGGCAAAGGATGGAGAAGGAGAATCCAGTCAGTTCGCAGAGGTAAAAACTGTCCAGCTAGCTCTCGACGTAGCTGAACGTGAGAGGTGGCCAAAGCTTTATCTCTACACCGACTCATGGATGGTAGCCAATGCTCTGTGGGGTTGGCTAAAGAACTGGAAGAAGAGTGGTTGGCAGAGAAAAGGAAAGCCTATTTGGGCAGCTGAGCTGTGGCAGGACATTGCTGATCGAATCGAGAGAATTCCAGTGAAGGTGAGACACATTGATGCTCACATCCCTAAGAGCAAAGCTACTGAGGAACAGCAACACAACCATCAGGCAGATCTAGCTGCAAGAGTTTCTCAAGTGGACATGGACTCTGATCTTGATCTCGACTGGAAACACCCAGGTGAGATATTCTTAGCTCGGTGGGCTCATGATTCGTCAGGACATCAAGGCAGAGATGCAACCTACCAGTGGGCACGTGACAGATCCATAGACATTTCCATGGATGCTATCACACAAGTCATCCATGACTGTGACATTTGTGCTGCTATTAAGCAGGCAAAGAGACTTAAGCCCTTATGGTATGGTGACAGATGGTCCAAGTACAAGACTGGTGAAGCTTGGCAGATTGACTACATCACTCTCCCACGTTCTTGTTCTGGTAAGCAGTATGTGCTTACTATGGTAGAGGCAAACACTGGATGGTTGGAAACTTATCCAGTTCCACATGCAACTGCACGCAACACCATTCTTGGTCTGGAGAGACAAATCCTGTGGAGACACGGAACTCCAGAGAGGATTGAGTCAGACAATGGAACTCATTTCAAAAACAACCTTGTAAAGAGCTGGGCCAAAGAGCACGGCATTGAGTGGATATTCCACATTCCCTACTATGCACCAGCTGCAGGGAAGATTGAACGCTACAACGGTTTGCTGAAGACCACTCTTAAAGCCATGGGGGGTGGATCTTTGAAAAACTGGGAAAAGCATTTAGCACAAGCAACCTGGCTGGTAAATAGTAGAGGTTCAGTGAACCGAGCTGGACCGGCACACTCAGATCTGCTACAGAAAGTAGAAGGTGATAGAGTTCCTGTTGTTAGAGAAAAGAATCTGTTAGGTCAAACTGTTTGGGTATTTTCTCCCTCAGGAGAGGCTAAACCTGTCCGAGGGGTGGTTTCAGCTGAAGGTCCGGGTCACACTTATTGGGTAATGCAAGAGAATGGTGAAATTCAGTGTATTCCACAAAGAAATCTGACTTTAGCTGAAAGAGTTTAATTTCAGAGTGTTGTACAGCTACATCGCGCCCAAAGGAAGAATCCTTGAGGAATCCACGGTGCACGAACCCTGAGAACCCTGAGTCAACTGAGAGTCCCTGTTCCCTGTTTCCCTGTTTCCCTTTTCTTTGCTTCGACTGCGAAGAGACAAACTGTTTTCCATTTTTCTTGTTTCTTGGACTTCTGAATCATCTACACCTGAGGATAGCTGGAATGGACTATGACTTTACTTGCAAATTGTAGATATTGTGTTAGATTGGATGGACAGTATGAACAGCCAATGAAATTGTTTAGAAGAGGTGGATTGTGACCGGTTGAGGCTATGCCTTTAAGAAAGAGACAGTTGCTGAACACTCTGGCTGAATGTTTTTGATATTTGAACAAAACCAAGATAGTCTAAACTAATTTCATTGGTAGATTGTAGAATGCAATTTTAAGTTTGGGTTCTGTTAGTTCAGTCTGTGTCTGGTCTGGGTTCAGGCTGGGTGCAGTCTGTGCTTCTCTGTCCTGTGGGCTGGACGGCTTCTCTCTTTCTGAAGCAGGAACGGCCTTGAGTTAACAGCTAACCAGATAAGAAAACTAATTCTTGCATGTGCTTTTGAGCTAACAGAATTTTCCTTCCTTAATTGCCTTTCTCTCTCTCTCTAACCCTTTTTGGGAAAAAGGGGAGGTAGGGAGGGAGAGAGGGGGGTTCAGGGAAACCCCCTGGCTGGCTGGAGGAAAAAAGCCTTGTCTGCATTGTGTTCATTGCTGTGTATTTCTGTATATATTGTAAATATTGTATATTTGTGTACATATTCATTGCATTCCATTTCTGCCTGTAAATATAGCTTTCATCTGCTTTCCCGACTGAGCTAGCTGTGGTTTCTTCCTTTGTGTGTGGGGAGGGAACTTTCTCACCCCACCACATTACCCAACCCTGCTCACTGCTGCTCACAGGATGGAACTGAAGAGCTTTTGTTCTCTTTCTGTGTGCACACTCCAGGAGCCTTCAGATGAATGTCAGCTGCCAAGGTTGTGAGTCCTGACCTGGAGCCCAGAGCTTTGAGGGCACTGCCTCTGCTGGGTAGAAGAGGAGAGCAAAAGGTTGCATTGGGAAATGTGTCTGCAGTGCAGAGAATGGCACAGAGGAGTCTGATCCCCCTTGCCTGGGCATCTCTGCCAGCAGATCCCTGTCCCCTCCCTGCCCTAGACCCTGCTGCTGGCAGCTGTCCCTGCCAGGAGCTGCCTCTCTGTGCCCAGCTCTCCTCCCTGTCTCTGCTGACAGAGCTCATTCCACCTGCTGTGTGCTCAGATCTGCCCT
The DNA here is from genome assembly GCA_015227895.2 of Colaptes auratus. Taxonomy (NCBI): domain Eukaryota; kingdom Metazoa; phylum Chordata; class Aves; order Piciformes; family Picidae; genus Colaptes; species Colaptes auratus. Next base: position 12,372 of record JAAWVA010000458.1, read on the forward strand.
ACAGACCACTCTCAGCAGCAGGACACTGCCCAGGGGCAGCTCTGCGTGTGCAGGGCTCAGGAGCACATCAGACAAAGACTAAGAAGACCTTTGGTCTCAGAGTCTTCTGCAGAGTAGAGAAATAAACTCTGCTCTCACACAGCCCACCGAGCACACCAAGGGGATCAACATTCAAAGCCAAGACTCCTGCCCTTCCAGGCAAATGCTGCCTTGATGCTCTTCTGGAAAACCTCCTCAGAAATGCCCAGGGGGGTGCCAGTACTGTGAGCAGCTCTGGCCAAGGTAGCTCCCTCCCCACAGCAGAAGGATGCTGCCCTGCCCTGCCCTGTCCTGCCCTGTCCTGCCCTGCCCTGCTCTGCCAGGGCTGTCTCCTGCCACTCACAACTTCTCCACAACCTCTCTGGCAGCCTGCTCCAGGGCTCCAGCACCCTCACAACACAGAAGAGTCTCCCCATGCTGAGGTGGAACTTGCTGTGTTCCATCTTGCACCCATTGCTCCTTGTCCTATCACTGGGCACCACTGCCAAGAGCCTGGCACCTTCCTCTGACACCCCCCTCTGATATTGATAGCCATTGATCAGATCCCCTCTCAGGCTTCTCCTCTCCACACTAAACAGCCCCAGGGCTCTCAGTCTGTCACAGAATCACAGAAACATTCAGGTTGGAGAAGACCCTCAGGTGCACCAAGTCCAACCAATAACCCTACTCTACAAGGTCCATCCCTAAACCATATCCCCAAGCACCACATCCAAAGCACCTTGAAACACCTCCAGGCTTGGTGACTCCATCACCTCCCTGGGCAGCACATTCCACTCCCTGAACACTCTGGATGGGAAAATCTTTTTCCTACTGTCCAGTCCGATCCTACCCAGTCCAAGCTTGAGGCTGTTCCCTCTTGTTCTGCCACTAATGACCTCTGAGAAGAGACCAGCAGCAGCCTCTCCACAACCTCCTTTCAGGTAGTTGTAGAGAGCCAGGAGGTCTCCCCTCAGCCTCCTCTTCTCCAAACTAGCCAGCCCCAGCTCCTTCAGTTGCTCTTCATCAGATTTCTTCTCCAGGCCCTTCCCCAGCTCCTTGCCCTCCTCTGCCCTGGCTCCAGCACCTCCACATCTCTCTTGCAGGGAGGTGCCCAAAACTGGACACAGCACTCAAGGTGTGGCCTCCCCAGAGCTGAGTCCCAGGGCACAGTCACCTCCCTGCTCCTGCTGGACACAGCATTGCTGATCCCAGCCAGGATGTCTTTGGCTTCTTGGCCACCTGGGCACACTGCTGCCTCCTATTCAGCTGCTTCTCCATCAGCACCCCCAGGTCCCTTTCTGCCAGACACCTCCCAGCCACACTGTCCCTGGAGCATTGCTTGGGTTGTTGTGCCCAAGGGCAGGACCTGGCACTTGGTCTTCTTGAAGCTCCTCCTGGTAATGTTGGCCATGGATCTAATCTGTCCAAGTCCCTCGGCAGAGCCTCCCTACCCTCATGCAGATCAACTCTGCCACCTACCTTGCTGTCATCTGCTGACTCACTGCTGACTCACTCTGTGTCTTCATCAAAGTCATCAATGAAGATGTTCAACAGAAGTGGTCACAGCGCTGAGCCCTGAGGAACACCACTTGTGACCTGACACCAGCTGCATTTAACTCCACTCAGCACCACTCTTTGGGCCCTTTCAGGCAGCCAGGGCTGTATCCAGCAGAGCATTGCTCATCCAAGCCAGGAGCAGCCACTTTGCCCAGGAGAATTCTGTGGGGAGCAGTACCAAAGGCTTTTGGGAAGTCTAGGGAGACAATAGCCACAGCCTTGCCCTCCTCCACCAGTCACTCATCCTGTCAGAGAAGGAGATCAGGTGGGTTAGGCAGGAGGGATTCAGGCAGTACTGGGAGGGGGTGAGGGGATCCAGTTTTACTTTATTGAGGCCAAATCTATACTGGGATCATAGAATCATAGAAAGGTCCGGGTTGGAAGGGACCTCCAGAAGTCATCCAGTCCAAGCACCTGCAGACAGAAAGGGACATCCTCAACTAGATCAGGTTCCCCACAGCCCTGTCCAGCCTCACCTTGAATATCTGCAGGGATGGGGCCTCAACCACCTCCCTGGGCAACCTGTTCCAGTGTTCCACCATCTTCATGGTAAAAATCTTCCTCACATCAAATCTCAATCTGCTCTGCTCTTGTCTGATGCCATTGCCTCTGGTCCTGTCCTTGCAGGCCTTTTCTGCAGGACCCTGCTCTTGCTATTGTTGAACCTCATGAGGGTCACCTGAGCACTACCTCTCCAGCTTGTCCAGGGCCCTCTGGATGCCCTCCTGTCCCTCTGGCATATCAACAACACCACTCAGCTTGGTTCCATCTGCACACTTGCTGATGGTGTCTCCATCCCTCTGCCTATAGCACTGATGAAAATATGAAACAGCACAGGATGGGATGAGTGGAATCAGTTTTTCCTGGGACAAGGCCTGGGCTGTACTTGGAGATGTTAATGGGAGCCAGTTAGAAATGGGAGATGGCCCAGACTGGAGTCTGGTGTGCTTAGGGTATGGAGTTGTGACTGTGACAGGTCCCAGCCTGTGGTGGGAGGGTTTAAGGGAACCCAGTATGTACTAGGATGAGTCCCAGACTGTACTGGGATGTGGCCGCGGCACTCAGGTTGTACTGGGATGGGGCCCAGTCTGCCTGGGAGGTGGCTAAGGAATACAGCTTATACTGGGAGTGGTTCCAGTCTTGTCCTGGGAAGGGTTCAGGTGGTGCAGCCTTTCCTGGGAGCAGGCACAGTCTGTACTGGGAAGGAGTCCTGATCTCTGGTTTGCAGTGGGAGCAAAGCACTTGGTACTTGGCGGGGGCCAGGGCTTCAACCTTGCTGAGGGATGAGACCCTGTCTGTACTGGGAGGGGATCAGGAGATGCAGTTTGCACTGGGAAGGTCCCCAGTCTGTGCTGGGTGATGCCTTTGGATCCATTTCCTCTGGGACAGGACCTGCACTTTACTGGGATGGGATCAGGGCACCAGTTTGTCCTTGGACAGGGCCCAGTCTGTACTGGGAGGGAGTCAGGAGATGCAGTTTGTACTGGGAGTGGGCCCAGTCTGTACTGGATTGGAACCAGAGTACACAGTTAACATGTGGAGGGATGCAGTAGGAACAGGGAAGGGTCCAAGGGATGCACTTTGTACTGGCACAGGAAACTATGGGAGATGGGAAAGTGATGCAGTTTGTCCTGGGATAAGAGCACATCTGAGCTGGGAGGGGTTCAGGAGATGCAGTTTGTCCTGAGATGCGACCAGGTCTGTACTGGGAGGGTAAAAATGGTTCCCAATTGTACTATGTGGAGACCAGACTGTACTGGAATGTGCCCAGGGAACTCAGCTTGTACTGGAAGAGGGTCTAGGCTGCACTGGAAGGGCATAAGGTGATTCACTTTCTGTTGGGACAAGGCCTAATGGGTATCTGCAGGGATGAAAGGGATCTGATTTGGGCAGGGACAGGGCCCAGACTGTACTGGGAGGGCATGAGGGTGTGCAGTTTGTGGGATGGATGCAGATGGTACTGGGAAGGGAGCCAGGGGTTACATTCTGTGCTGGGATACAGCTGCAGTCTGTAACAGGAGGGGGTTGGGGCACAAAGGCATGAGGACACCTCCTGTTCTGATGGCAGTGCTGCTCTGGAGCACAGCTCTGTCCCACAAGCAGCCCTGGCCTCTCCCTGCCTGCAGTCCCAGCACTGCCACACAGCAGCACAGTGCCCAAGCTGCCAGAGCACTCAGGCCTTGCCCCAGCACAGAGGCTCAGCAGGAGAGGGTGGAAGGGCAGAAAGAGCAGCTGAGGACAGCCCAAGCTCTGGGACTCCCTGGCACTGCTGCTGTGCTGGGACTCTGCCCCTCCACCTCTGCACACAGGCACTGCCCTGCAGCTCCACAGAAACCTTGGAGGAAGGAACTCAGAGAAATAACTATTTGCAGCATCCTTTATTGTGTTGAACACCCAGGGAGCACAGCTCCTCATGTCTGCAGCCTCTGGGTCACCCCAGACAGGACAACACTGAACCAGAAATGGTCTGAAGAAAGACATTTGTGTGGCAACAACTTTCTCACAAGAGGAACAGCCCCAGCAGCAGCCAGAACTCAAGCAGCCAGACTGGGCCTACACTGAGTGACATCAGAACTGCTCTGCAGGAGAAGACAAAGAGGTTATTGCTTGTGAGAACATCCAGGGATCAGTTGGCTCAGGGCAGCCTTGAGCTCCTGGTTCCTCAGGCTGTAGATGAGAGGGTTGACTGCTGGAGGCACCACTGAGTACAGAACAGACACCACCAGGTCCAGGGATGGGAAGGAGATGGAGGAGGGCTTCAGGTAGGCAAAGGAGCCAGTGGTGAGAAACAGGGAGACCACAGCCAGGTGAGGGAGGCAGGTGGCAAAGGCTTTGTGGCGTCCCTGCTGAGAGGGGATCCTCAGCACTGCCCTGAAGATCTGCACATAGGACACCACAATCAACACAAAACAGACAAAGAATAAACAGGCACCAACCACAAGAAGCCAAAGTTCCCTGAGGTAGGATGTGGAGCAGGAGAGCTTGAGGATCTGAGGCACTTCACAGAAGAGCTGATCCACAGTATTGCCCTGGCAGAGGGGCAGGGAAAATGTATTGGCTGTGTGCAGCAGAGCACTGAGAAAGCCACAGGCCCAGACAGCTGCTGCCAGGTGGAGACAAACTCTGCTGCCAGGAGGGTCTCATAGTGCAGGGGTCTGCAGATGGCAATGTAGCGATCATAGGACATGGTGGTGAGGAGAAAATACTGTGCATCTATTAGGAATATCAAAAAGAAGAGCTGGAGAACACATCCTGCATAGGCAATATCCCTGGTGTCCTCAAGGAATTGTCCATGGATTTGGGCACAGTGGTGGAGATGGTACCCAGGTCAAGGAGGGCGAGGTTGAGAAGGAAGAAGTACATGGGGGTGTGGAGGTGGTGGTCCCAGGCTATGGTGGTGATGATGAGGCCATTGCCAGCAGGGCAGCCAGGTAGATGGCCAGGAAGAGGCAGAAGTGCAGCAGCTGCAGCTGCCTTGTGCCTGGGAAGAGCAGGAGGAGGAAGTGGCTGATGGAGCTGCTGTTGGCCATCTGCTGCCTCTGGCCATGGAGAGCTGTCAAGGAGGAAAAGGCAGTGAAAAGTTAGGGAATACTCTCAGGCTCATTGCAATCTCCTCTCTGAGTTGTAGGAGGAATGGATCAGCTCAGTCCCATCACTACCAACCCATGGCAGAGTTCATCACAGCTTCAAATGCAGCAGGGACCCAGAATTGCCATGAAGATTCCTCTGGTGTCAGAACAGAAATTGACCAACAGCCTAGTCCCAAGGAACAAGAGTCCCATTGTGGTGGGTTGAAATTTCCCCCAGCATTAGCTTTGCCAGAGAGCTCAGTTAGAAGCAAATGAAGCTGTATTGACAAGCAAGAGCTACACTCTACAAAGAAATGCAATGAACAGGTACAGAACATACAGGAGTGAAAATATTAGACAGGTATTTACAAGTAGCAAGTGACATGAAACACCCCTGATCAGAGACCAGAGAAGCTATTGCAATGCCCCTATCCCCTACCCCCCTGTAGGCTTTGGTCCTCCTTCTGTGTGCACACTCCAGGAGCCTTCAGCTGAGCATCAGCAGCTGAGATGGAGATGCCTCCAGGAACTCCAGCTGCAGTGTCCTGCACCCACAGCCTCACTGTGTCAGGGTTTGCAGTGACTTCTCCTCCAGTTTGTTCTCAGCATCCTCCCAGTCCTGGATACCTTGAAGCTCTCTCTGCATTCCTCATCTCCCAGAGATCCTCTGTCAGTGTCCTCAGCCCTGCTGTGCTGTGCAGAGGAGCTGCTCCTGCCCAGAGCTGTCTCCTGCAGCACTGCCTGCTTGCTTGGTAGCCTGGCCCAATAGGGCAGCAGCGGACCAGCCCAAGGTGTTTTAATAACTCCTCTGTTGGCTTTTGTTGCCCTGTAAACCTCAGGGACTGAGAAGAAGCTGATGAAACCTCTCCAGAAGTCAAAGTCAGATTCAAACTCTGAAGTTTCTTCTACTCTTAATGGGTCCCAGTGAAGCATACTGGGAAAGGGTCCCCAGGGTCTGCTTAGAGCAGAAGGAGAGAGTGGATGCAAGGGAAGCATCACTGGAGGCACTGAAGCATCTCCAGGCTGTGGGGAGAGCAGAGAGCTGAGGCAGTGCTGAGAGGTCAGGACAAGCAGCTCAAGGTGGCTCTGCTGCTGAGCAAACCTGGAGGGGTTTCATTGATCCAAAGGGCCAAGCCCTGACCCCCAGCCCCTGGCAAGGCAGATCCTGTCCCTCACCTGTGGCTCAGGGCTCTGCTGGGGGCAGTGGGGAGTGAGGATGAGTAGTGAGCAGGGTAGGACCTTGTCAGGTTTTGCTGTGGTTTGCTTGCAAAGAGACAACTCCTGCTGAAAAGGAATGAAAGGTACCTTTAAAAATACTTTTCATCAGACGCTTTGTGCGCTAAGAACCTCTCCAATTAGCTGCAGAAACCTTGGCAACAATGAGAGGTTCAGCAGTATTTAATGAGCCCCATGGAGTATTTGGGGCTGATTTCATCATCCTGAGGTACTGCCAGGAGACTCTGCCAAGGTACTGCCAAGAAGCCTCTCAACAAGTCCAAGGCAGAAGAAAACTCCAAAGTGCCTTGAAGCACTGATTGGCCTCCCTGAGGCTTGTTCCTGACAAAGGCTCCCCAGGGACTCGTTAGAGCAGCTTGTTAGAGGCCAGGATTGCAGGGAGACAAAGGCAAAGTAGAAGGGAGAAAAACTTGCCTTTGGTCTGTGAAGCAGAAAGGCCAAGCCCTGACCACTGTCCTTGGACTAGAAGAACCTCAAAGCCTCAAAGCAAAGTTTCTCCTCACAGGCCCTGTTGGCAGAGGCAACTGCCAGAGCCAAGGGGACAAAGGCCTTGGTCCTGTTGGGCCTCCATCCTTGCCAGAGCCCTTGGCCATCCCTACTGCAGCCTCTCCTCCACTGTCCCATGCCTGCAGCTCTTTCCCTTCAGGCTGCTGACATTAGTCTTGCTTCCCCACCCAGCTCTCCCCTTGCCATTTCCATCCTTCCCTGAGCTGTCTCAGCTCTCCCTGCCATTTCCTGACCCCTCTGGATGGCCTCCTGCATAGCAGCTCTGCCTTTGAGGGACATTCTTTGGCCTCATCTCCACTCCAAACCTTCCAAACTGCACTGTGTGAAGGTTTTGTTCTCTTCCCACTCCCCAGAAGAGCTCCATCCTCTCTGAAACCACCCTTTCAGCCATGTTCACACTACTATGGCAGTGCCCTGAGCCTCCCTTCAGCAGGCTGAAGCCGCCCAGGACCCTCAGCCTCTCCACAGAGATGTCAATCCCCATCCTGGCAGATCTCCTCTGCAGCCTCCCCAATTCCTCCCTACTCTTCTAGACTGGGGAATGCGTCATCCAGACAACAATCATCCAGATGTCGCCACAGCAGTGCTGAGTCTGGGGGATGAGAACTCCTGTGTCTGGGTGGCCACACTCCTGCCACAGCCAGCTGCAGTTGGTGTTCTGTGTGCAGGGTTTGCTCCATCCCAGGCTATTTGGAATGGTTCCTCCCAGATGCTGTAGTGTCTTTCTGACTGGGGATGGGACACACCAGAACCTCCAGCTCCAAAGAACAGGCAGAGAGTTCGTACTGAGGTGGGGCCCAGTCTGTCAGGGAGTGGGAAAGGGGATGTAGGTTGTATGGGAAAGAGACACAGATGAGTGTTTGGAAGGCTTCAGGTGGTGTAGTCTTTCCTGGGAGTGGGCACAATCTGTCCTGGGAAGGAGTCCTGTTATGGCTGTTATTAATATCTAATAGCTGGCTGTTGGTGACAGAGAATGGAGTCAATATGGATGGCCAATGTGATCCAGTGTTGTTCAATTGTTAAGGGAACCTCTACAGCTTATACAGACTCGGGGAGCATTGCTGGCACAGCTTCATTGGCTCCCCACCAGTGACCACACATGGCACTGTTATAGATTATTGGTCACATTACTAATACCACGCGAGGTTGTTGATGCAGGTGTGTGTCCTGTTATTCCCAGATAACTCTCTGTGTTCATAGCTACCAGTGTCCTGCTTTAGTTACATGCTGCAGGCACAGCACTGCTTTGCTACGCTGCTAGCCACTTCTGCACTTCTGCTGAGCATGGCCTACCACCATGTCAGGATCTAATCCTACACTGCCAGATTGCTCACACTGCTCATCACCAGCATTGCCACAAATCCCCTTTTTGTTTTTCTGTACAATCTGCTCATGGGAGTTGTTCCCATCCCATACAAGATACTCTTTGCATACACAGAAGCAAGTGAGTTAAAGCTAAGCTGTACAGCAAAAGCAAAAGTCCTGTAGCGCAGCATGTCTGACAGACTGATGTAACCCATACAAGGCACAATGCTTAAGTTGAGCTAGTTAGAATGTTCTAACAGAGCTGGCATAATACATGGTCAAAGATAGCAAACCTTGTAAAGAAGAACTCAGATCTTAATAGTTCCAATTTTTACATTTCACTCTTCTTATGGACAGAGAAGACTTGATTATGGCTGAACACATTGCACACAGAGATTCAGACACAAATCCAATCCTCAGCACTGTCCTTTACAATCTGCTTCAGGGGTATGTTGCATCTTTATTTTTCTCTCGGATGGTCAAAAATCATGAATTGTTTAATGGCAGCAAGATTTCTTTCATCTGTAAAGGTAGATCTGGCCAGGCTCTAGCTTCACAGACAGAAAACTTGCAGGCAAACAGCAAGAGCAAAGGAGCTTCATTGCTTTGCCCAATAGAAAATTACCCATAATATGTGGTTTTGCTCATCCTAATAATACTGATCCCTTAATGTTCACACAACAGTTAAGCAGTCATGACACTCAGTAATAAGTTAGATGCTTTCTGTTGACCTCTTGGATTACCGTGACAGTCGGTAATGTCAGTGCTAGGCAGGTTTGCTGTTTGTCATCTTCATGACAGTTGTGCCGTGTTCGTGCTGTCTTGTGGTGAAAGGGTTGCAGCACTTTGCAAGGTTGATGTTTCTAGGTGTTGACATGAGCTAACTATCTCTTGTTGGTACCATTAAACCTTTTTTCTGCTATGGGCTATTCTCTCTTCTCCCCCTTTGTTTTTTTCAGGTATTTATTTGTTTGTTGTTGTTTTCAGCCTACAATGACAATGCATGTGGTGTTATAATGAATTGTGATTTTCCCTCTAAGTGTGTAAAATTATGGCAAACTGGTGAGATAACATTTAAGTCCATATGAACATTTTCTCTAATCACACAACAATCAAACAACCATAATATTCAGGCCTAATTCACATGGTGCTGTGGTACATTCTTCTGATTGATGCTTTTGATCTCAGGTTATCATAACAGTTACTGTGATCGATGTTTGACTCCATGGAAATGCTGTACCCTTCATTTCTTGATTCTTCTGCTGGTGTTTATTGAGATGATTGCAGTTGACATGGGTTAGTTATTTCTTGCTGGTATCACTAAAACCTCTTAGCTATAAAAATACAGTCTTTTTTCTTTTTTTGGTTTATATTTTCTTGATATATTTTTTAACTATCTTTAAA
>JAAWVA010000459.1:0-21966 GCA_015227895.2 Colaptes auratus
CCCCTGGCCCTGCTCCACCCTCCCAGGGTCAATCCTCCTTTGTGTTTTTCTGAGCTTCATTAAAATGAGAACCTCCAAAGGAATTTCTGAACAAACTTCCCCCCTCCCCAGCTGGCTTCCAGCCACTCTTGCTCAGAGCTCTTGGATCCCAGGAGCACAAAACTGTTTGGTTGGGAAAGGCTTCTGAGATCCTGGGGTCCAACCATCAGCCCAGCACCACCGTGGCCATGAAGCCAAAGCACCAAGTGCCATGGCCACACAATCTGCTGGGGAAAGCTTCCCTTTCCATCCCATCCCCCTGGAAGCTTAGCCTGCTTCTGCCAGGAGAGCAGCAGAGAGTTGTTCCTGCTCACCAGCCTGGCCTGAGCTGGTTTGCAGCTCCTGGCATGAGCCACAACCCCTCAGACCCTGCACAGCCCTCCCAGAGCAGCCTGGTGTCTGGCTGCAGCTCTCTGTGCTGCTGCTCACCAGCCCTCCTCGGCTTCCTCTTCTGCAGGACTCCTTCCCGAAGCTCCTTTGGAATAGAGAGGTCACCCAGAGCCTCCTTTTCTTCCAGCGGGGTTTTTGTGTTGTGCTGGAGCAGCTTCCCTCCCTGCCCTGAGCTCCACCAGCCTCAAGCTCACTGCCTGCTGTCCTGGCATGGACAGAGCGCTGTCCCAGTCCTGGCTCTCATCAGTCCTCAGCCTCTCCACATAACAATCCCCTCCTGGGGCTTTCCTGACCCTTTCATTGCCACTTCTCTGGAGATTTCTCCCTCCTGGCCCTGTCCCTTCCACCTTGTTCACCATTGTCCCAGCCCTGAGGTTTGCAGCTTCCCCAGGAGCCTTCCCTGTGGGTCCCAGCCCTGATCCACTGGGATGGAGAAGTTTACAGCTTGTCCTCTCTTTTCCAGGTCGACACACAATGAGATGGAGAAGAACAGGTCAGTGCTGGGGGCTGCCTGGGAGCAGGGGCTGGGCAAGCTGTGGCTCTTCCAGGGCTTGTGAGTGGGAGAGGAGGGATGGGAAGTGCTGCTGAGGAGCTGCCTGGTGCTGCTTGGTTTGGAATCAGAGAATGGGTTGGGTTGGAAAAGCCTCTGAGAGCATCCAGCCCCAACCCAACCCACCCCCAGCATGGACACCAAACCAGGCCCCAGCTGCCATGGCCACAGGGCCCTGGAGCCCCTCCAGGGATGGGGACTGCACCAGCTCCCTGGGCAGCCTCTGTCAGCCCCTGACCACCCCTGCAAGACAGGAATTGTTCTTCCTCTCCTACCTGAGCCTCCCTGGCACAGTTCCAGGCCATTGCCTCTGCTTCTAGCACCTGAGACCGGGGAGCAGAGCCCAGCCCCCACCTGGCTCCAGCCTCCCCTCAGGAGCTGCAGAGAGCAAGGAGGTCTCCCTCAGCCTCCTCTGCTCCAGCCTCAACCTCCCAGCTGCCTCAGCTGCCCCTCCCCAGCCCCTTCTCCAGACCCTTCCCCAGCTCTGTTGCCCTTCTCTGGCCTGCTCTCCGCCTCCAAGTCCTTCTGGCGTCACAGCCCAAGCCTGACCCCAGGATTTCAGCCACTGTGGCCTCCCCAGTGCCCAGCCCAGGGCACAACCCCTGCCCCTGCTCCTGCTGCCCACACCACTGCTGCTCCAGGCCAGGCTGCTGCTGCCCTCCTTGCCCCCCTGGGCACTCCCTGGCTCCTCTCCAGCTGCTGGCACCCAGCACCCCCAGGGCCTTTCCTGCTGAGCACTTTGCAGCAGCTCTGCCCCAGCCTGGAGCCTTCCTGGGGTGGTTGTGCCCCAAGGGCAGGCTCCAGCCCTTGGCCTTGTTGAGCCTCAGCCATGGCTCCAGCCTGGCCAGGACCCTCTGCTGCCCTTCTCTAGCCCTGCTCCAGTTGCTCAATGTCCTTCCTGGAGTGAGGGCCCCCAGAGGGCCCCCAGGCTATTGACAGTATCACAGAATGGTTCAGGTTGGAGAGGACCTTTAGGATCCTCAAGAGCAGGCTCGAAGCATCTCTTGTCCTTGGCCATAGCACCATGAGGAGGTGGGAATGGAACTCAGCTCCTGGGCACAGCCTTCAGCCCTGCCCTCAGCATGCCAGGAGAAGGGCTCCAGGGTTCTGGCCCTCAACCCATTCCCAGGCCAGATCAGAGCTGGGGGGAGGGCATCACCCTGGGCTCAGCCTCACACCTCCCAGTGCCAGCTGTGCTCTGTGGGGCTACTTTGGTGTCCTTCATCCTTGTTCCTTGGCAGGGTTTGGCCATGCCTCAAATCTTGCCACATCCTGCTGCCAGTGGGATGATTTGTGTGAGCTCAGGCAGTTGGTGTTGTAAGAGCAGGGCCAGAGTGTCCTGAGGGGGGGGAAAGGCCACAGAGGTTCAGGTCTGGTCTTAACAGGTGGAGAAAATCAGCAGTTGGACATCCCAGCATGGTGCAGATGGGGAGGGACCCCTGGAGCTCCCCCAGCCCCAGCCCCTGCCCCAGCAGGGCACCCACAGCAGCTTGCCCAGGGGCACAGTGCCCAGGGGGGGTTGGAAGCTCTCCCCAGGAGACTCCACAACCTCTCTGGGCAGCCTGCTCCAGGCCTCCAGCACCCTCACACCAAAACTCCTTGCTCCTCCTCCTCTCCAGCTGCCATCTCCTGGCTGCCACTTTCTGCCCCTTGCCCCTTGGCCTGGCCTGGGCACCACTCAGCAGAGTCTGGCCCAGCCTCCTCCCCCCCCAGCTCCTTCAGCTCTTGCTGAGCATTGTCAGCTCCCCTCTGGGGCTGCTCTTCTGCAGCCTCAGCCCAGGCCTCTCAGCCTCTGCTGCTGCCAGAGCTGCTCCAGGCCCCTCAGCAGCTTCCCAGCCTGCCCTGGACTCTCCCCCCACTTCCCAGGCTCTGCACTTGGGAGCCCAGAGCTGGAGCCAGGACTTGCAGCTGTGGCCTCCCCAGGGCAGGGCCAGAGGGGCAGCAGAGCCTTCCCTTGCCCTGCTGCCCACCCTCTCCTCCTGCCCCCCCAGGATACCACTGAGGCCTTCTTGGCCCCAGGGCACACTGCTGGCTCCTGGGCACCTTCCTGTCCCCCAGCCCCCCCAGCTCCTTCTCCTGGAGCTGCTTCCCAGCAGGTTCCCCCTCAGCTGTGCTGCTTGCAAGGTTGTTGCTCCCAGGGGCAGGACCCTGCCCTTGCCCTGCTTGAACCTCCTGAGGTTCCTCTCCCCCCCCTGATTTCTTCACCCTCTCCTTGCCCCTCTCTCCCTGCTGAGGCCAGAGCCCTGTTGCAATCTCATTGCACAAGCAGCTGCAGGATCTGCTCCATATTTTCTCCCCCTCTGGAGAGGCTGCAGCAGTGAGCTGCTCCCTGGCACCAGGAATTCATTCCCTTCATGCTTGGGGATCCCTTCAACCCCCCCAGCTTCTGAGCCCTTGCCTTGGCCAAGCCCTGCCAGCTTGCTCCTGCTGGCACAGGGAGCAGCTTGGCTTGATCCAGGGAGGAGAGCACCAGGCAGAGGGCCCCAGGGCAGTGAGGGGGGCTTGGGAAGTTCCTCTCCTGGGGAAATTAACCCTTTGGGAGCTTTTCCTTTCACCCCCAGGAGCCAGGGGGAGCTCAGGGGGGGCTCAGCTGGGGGCTGTGCCCAGGCAGAGCCTGTTCCAGATGCTTCACCTCTGGCTGTGAAGCAGAACCCCCCCAGGTTGAGCCTGCTGCTGGTGTGTGGGGAGGCACTGGGGTGGCCACCCTGCCCCCCTGCAGCCTGCCTGCTTGTGGCCTGCTGCCAGTGGCCAGCAGCAGGGGCTCCTTTGAGCCCAGATTTGTGTGTCACAGGCAGGAGCAGAGCTGGGCCTGGCCCCCACCCCCTGCAGCTGCATCCCCCCTGGCTGCCATGCTCCAGGCAGCTCTTCCCCAGCTCAGGCATTGATCTGCCCAAAGGCTTCTGCTGCAGCCTGCAGCTGTCTGGGCTCAGAGATCCATGGAATGGGCTGGGCTGGAAGGGAGCTCAAAGCTCATCCAGCTCCAGCCCCCTGCCACGGGCAGGGACACCTCCCCCCAGCCCAGGCTGCTCAGGGCCTCATCCAGCCTGGCCTTCAGCACCCCCAGGCGGAGGCAGCCACAGCCTCCCTGGCAGCCTGGGCCAGGCTCTCCCCACCCTCACTCTCAACAATTTCCTCCTCCTCTCCACTCTCAGTCTCCCCTCTCCCAGCTCCAAGCCATTGTCCCTCAGCCTGGCACTCCCAGCCCTTGTCCCAAGTCCCTCCCCAGCTCTCCTGGAGCCCCTGCAGGTTCCAATGGATGCTGCTCTGAGGGCTGCCTGGAGCCTTCTCCTCTCCAGCCTGAACGCCCCAACCCCCCCAGCCTGTCCCCACAGGGGAGGTTCTGCAGCCTCTCATCATCTTGTGGCCTCCTCCTCTGGAGCCTCCCCACAGCTCCAGGTCCTTCCTGTGCTGGGGCCCCCAGAGCTGGAGGCAGTGCTGCATTGGGGGCTGAGCAGAGCAGAGGGCAGAATCCCCTCCCTGTGCTGCTGCTCTCCCCTGCTCTGGCTGCAGCTCAGCACTCAGCTGCCTCTGGGCTGCCAGGCCCCAGTGCTGGCTCCTGGGGACTTTGTCACCAACTGACACCCCCAAGGCCTTCTCCTGCTGGCTGCTCTCAGCCCCTCCTCCCCCAGCCTGGCTTTGTGCTTGGGATTGCCCTGCCCCAGCTGCAGGAGCCTTGCCCTTGGCCTTGTTGGACTTCCTGAGGTTGCCTTGGGCCCAGCTCTGCAGCCTCTACAGGGCTCCTGTCCTGGTGGTGGTGTTCAGGAGGTGCTTTGTGTAGGCACAGGGTTGGTTTCCTCCCAGGAAACCCCAAACCAGCCAGGCAGGTCCTTGCAAAACCTCCACCAGGGGATTTCAGGGCTGGGGATGTTGCAAGCACTGCCCAAGAGCTGTGACCTCAGCCTGGGGCTGCAGCTCTGCACCTGAGTGAACTCAGCCCATGGGGAGAGCATCCCAGGGCTGGGAGAGGGCCTTGGAGAGCAGTGAGGGCTTCCCTTGGCAGGGGGTCCAGCAGGGAAGGGTTGACTGTTAGCAATGCCACCAAAGCCCCAGGCTGGAGGGGTGGGGAGGGACCCCTGGGGCTCCCCCAGCCCCAGCCCCTGCCCCAGCAGGGCACCCCCAGCAGCTTGCCCAGGGGCACAGTGCCCAGGGGGGGTTGGAAGCTCTCCCCAGGAGACTCCACAACCTCTCTGGGCAGCCTGCTCCAGGCCTCCAGCACCCTCACACCAAACTCCTTGCTCCTCCTCTCCAGCTGCCATCTCCTGGCTGCCACTTTCTGCCCCTTGGCCTGGCCCTGGGCACCACTCAGCAGAGTCTGGCCCCAGCCTCCTGCCCCCCACAGCTCCTTCAGCTCTTGCTGAGCATTGCTCAGCTCCCCTCTGGGGCTGCTCTGCTGCAGGCTCTCAGCCCCAGGCCTCTCAGCCTCTGCTGCTGCCAGAGCTGCTCCAGGCCCCTCAGCAGCTTCCCAGCCTGCCCTGGGCTCTCTCCAGCACTTCCCAGGCTCTGCAGCTGGGGAGCCCAGAGCTGGAGCCAGGACTGCAGCTGTGGCCCCCCCAGGGCAGGGCAGAGGGGCAGCAGAGCCTCCCTTGCCCTGCTGCCCACCCTCTCCTCCCTGCCCCCCTGGGTGTTCTCCAGTGAGGGAGGATCCTGGCAGCCTCCTGTGGAGCTTTTGGTTTTGTTTTGGGCAGAGCTGCCAGGGAGATGGATCTGAAACCATCTCCTTCCTACTAAAAACAGGGAGCAGGAGCTCCCAAGGGCTCACAGCTTCAGGGTGTCAGCCTTGGTGGCTTCAGCTGCTGGTGGAGCAAAGCTGGGACCCCAGAGCATCCCTGCAGAGTTCCCTGGGGGGTCCTTTAGGTTGGCAAAGTCCCTCCAGGCCATCAAGTCCAGTGGTGAACCTTCCTCAGGCAAGCCCAGCACTGAGCCACATCCCCAGCACCACATCTGCACAGCTGTGAGGCCTCCAGGGCTGGGGACTCCAGCAGCTCCCACTGCTCCCAGCCACTGCCCAGGGGGCAGGAGGAGGAGCTCCAAAGCAATGGAGAGATTGAGCTTGGCTGTGAGGAAGAAGTCCTTCCCCATGAGGGTGGTGAGAGCCTGGCACAGGCTGCCAGGGAGGTGGTGGCAGCCTCCTGCCTGGAGGTGTTGCAGCCAGGCTGGAGGTGGCTGTGAGCAACCTGCTGTGGTGTGAGGTGTCCCTGCCCATGGCAGGGGCTTGGGGCTGGCTTAGCCCTGAGCTCCCTTCCAGCTCTGTGGTTCTATGACTCTGGAGTCTGCAGAACCCTTGAGAGCTTCTTGCCCCCTGCCTCTCTCCCCCCTGGGCTGAGGCTGCTCTGCCTGGCCCTGCTTTTCTCCTGGTGATGTTCCCCGAGGCTCAGCCCTGGGGCCCAGTTTTGTTCAGTGTCTGTATCAAGGACCTGGCTGAGGGCACTGAGGGGACCCTCAGCAAGGTCCTGATGACACAAAACTGGGGGTGGCTGACAGCCCTCAGGCTGTGCTGCCATCCAACATGACCTGGACAGGCTGAGAGCTGGCTGCAGGCAAACCTCCTGGAGTTCAGTAAGGACCACTGCAGGGTCCTGCATCTGGGGAGGAAGAGCAGCAGGCACCAGGACAGGTTAGGAGCTGCCCTGCTGGGAAGCAGCTCCATGGAGAAAGACCTTGGAGTGCTGGTGGGCAGCAGGCTCTGCATGGGACAGCAAAGTGCCCTTGGGGCCAAGAGAGCCAATGGCATCCTGGGGGGGCAGCAGGGAGAGTGTGGCCAGCAGGGCTGGGGAGGTTCTGCTGCCCCTCTGCTCTGCCCTGCTGAGGCCACAGCTGCAATCCTGGGTCCAGTTCTGGGCTCCCCAGTCCCAGAGAGACAGAGACCTGCTGGAGAGAGGCCAACAGAGAGCCAAGAGGATGCTTAGGGGACTTGAGCATCTCCCCTGTGAAGAGAGACTGAGAGCCCTGGGGCTGTTCAGGGTGGAGAGGAGAAGGCTGAGAGGGATCTGATCAATGCCTATCAATAGCTGAGGGCTGGGGGTCAGGTGGAGGGGGCCAAGCTCTTTGTGGTGGTGCACAGCAATAAGCCAAGGAGCAGTGAGCACAAACCTGACCAGAGAAGCTTTCACCTCAGCAGGAGGAGAAACTCCTTTGGGGGTGAGGGAGACAGAGGCCTGGAGCAGGCTGCCCAGAGGGGGTGTGGAGGGTCCTGCCCTGGAGCCTTTCCAACCCCCCCTGGCTGTGTTCCTGTGCAGCCTGCCCTGGGTGAGCCTGCTCTGCAGGGGCTGGGACTGGATGCTCTCTGGAGCTGCCTTCCAACCTCTACCATTCTGTTTGCAGCAGGAGCTGGAGGGGGAAGCCCCCAGGCTGAGCTCAGCTCCCAGGAGGGGTTGGGCAGCAGGCCTGAGGCTGTGCTCTCCCTGCAGGCGTGCCACCTGCGGCTGTGCCTGGAGAGGCTGAAGGGCCAGGTGCCCCTGGGGGCTGACACCAGCAAGCACACCACCCTGAGCCTGCTGACCAAGGCCAAGCTGCACATCAAGGTGAGCAGGGGGCACGGGGGCCAGCAGCCCCCCCCGGGGTGGTGGGAGACAGGAGAAAGCCCTGGGACTGGTTGGGTTGGGAAAGCTCTCTGAGAGCATCCAGCACAGCCCCAGCTGAGCCCCAGCTCAGCCCCAGCCCCAGCTCAGCCCCACCCCAGCTCAGCCCCAGCCCCAGCCCCAGCTCAGCCCCAGCTCAGCCCCAGCCCCAGCCCCAGCTCAGCCCCAGCTCAGCCCCAGCCCCAGCTCAGCCCCAGCCCCAGCCCCAGCCCCAGCCCAGCCCCACCCCAGCTCAGCCCCAGCCCAGCCCCAGCTCAGCCCCAGCCCCACCCCAGCTCAGCCCCAGCCCAGCCCCAGCTCAGCCCCAGCCTCAGCTCAGCCCCAGCCCCAGCTCAGCCCCAGCCCCAGCCCCAGCTCAGCCCCAGCCCCAGCCCCAGCCCCAGCCCCAGCCCCAGCCCAGCCCCAGCCCCAGCTCAGCCCCAGCTCAGCCCCAGCCCAGCTCAGCCAGCCCCAGCCCAGCCCCAGCCCAGCTCCCCCCAGCTCAGCCCCAGCTCAGCCCCAGCTCAGCCCCAGCCCAGCCCCAGCCCAGCCCCAGCCCCACCCAGCTCAGCCCCACCCCAGCCCCCCCACCCCAGCCCCAGCCCCAGCCCACCCCAGCCCCAGCCCCAGCCCCAGCCCCAGCTCAGCCCCAGCTCAGCCCCAGCTCAGCCCCCAGCCCAGCCCCAGCCCAGCCCCAGCCCAGCCCCAGCTCAGCCCCAGCCCAGCCCCAGCCCCAGCTCAGCCCCACTCAGCCCCGCCCCAGCTCAGCCCCAGCCCCAGCCCCAGCCCCCAGCTCAGCCCAGCTCAGCCCCAGCTCAGCCCCACTCAGCCCCAGCCCCAGCTCAGCCCCAGCCCCAGCCAGCCCCAGCCCCAGCTCAGCCCCAGCTCAGCCCCACCCCAGCCCCAGCCCCAGCTCAGCCCAGCTCAGCCCCAGCCCCAGCTCAGCCCCAGCTCAGCCCCAGACCCAGCCCCAGCCCCAGCTCAGCCCCAGCCCCAGCTCAGCCCCAGCCCCACCCCCAGCCCCAGCCCCAGCCCCAGCCCGCCCCAGCCCCAGCCCAGCCCCAGCCCCAGCCCCAGCCCCAGCTCAGCCCCAGCCCAGCCCCAGCCCCAGCTCAGCCCCACCCCAGCCCCAGCCCCAGCCCCAGCCCCAGCCAGCCCCAGCCCAGCCCCACCCCAGCTCAGCCCCAGCCCCAGCCCCAGCCCCAGCCCCAGCCCCAGCCCCAGCCCCACCCCAGCCCAGCCCCAGCCCCACCCCAGCCCAGCCCCAGCCCCAGCCCCAGCCCCAGCCCCAGCCCCACCCCAGCCCCAGCCCCAGCCCCAGCTCAGCCCCAGCCCCAGCCCCACCCCAGCCCAGCCCCAGCCCAGCCCCACCCCAGCCCAGCCCCACCCCAGCCCCCACCCCCATCTCAGCCCCAGCCCCAGCCCCAGCCCCAGCTCAGCCCCAGCCCCAGCCCAGCCCAGCCCCCCCCCAGCCCCAGCCCCAGCTCAGCCCCAGCCCCAGCTCAGCCCCAGCTCAGCCCCACCCCAGCCCCAGCTCAGCCCCAGCCCCAGCTCAGCCCCAGCTCAGCCCCAGCCCCAGCTCAGCCCCAGCTCAGCCCCAGCCCAGCCCCAGCCCCAGCCCCAGCCCCAGCCCAGCCCCAGCCCCAGCCCAGCCCCAGCCCCAGCCCCAGCCCCAGCCCAGCCCCAGCCCCAGCCCCACCCAGCCCCAGCTCAGCCCCAGCCCAGCCCCAGCTCAGCCCCAGCCCCAGCCCCTCCAGCCCCAGCTCAGCCCCAGCTCAGCCCCAGCCCAGCCCCAGCCCCAGCTCAGCCCCAGCCCCAGCCCAGCCCCAGCTCAGCCCCAGCCCCAGCTCTGTTGCCCTTCTCTGGCCCTGCTCCAGCCCTCCAAGTCCTTCTGGCAGTCACAGCCCAACCCTGACCCCAAGATTCCAGCTGTGGCCTCCCCAGTGCCCAGCCCAGGGGCACAACCCCTGCCCTGCTCCTGCTGCCCACACCACTGCTGCTCCAGGCCAGGCTGCTGCTGCCCTCCTTGCCCCCCTGGGCACTCCCTGGCTCCTCTCCAGCTGCTGGCACCCAGCACCCCCAGGGCCTTTCCTGCTGAGCACCTTCCAGCAGCTCTGCCCCAGCCTGGAGCCTTCCTGGGGTGGTTGTGCCCCAAGGGCAGGCTCCAGCCCTTGGCCTTGTTGAGCCTCATCCCATTGGCCTCAGCCATGGCTCCAGCCTGGCCAGGACCCTCTCCAGATCCCTTCCTGCCCTCTGGATCCAAGCCCTGCCCAATCCTCTGTCACTGTTGTCCCCACACTTTCCAGCTACACTTTGAGGCAGGCTGCAGAGTCTGCCACAGGGATGGAGAGATCTGGACCAGTCCTGAGGTCACCAGAGAAGGGAGGGAAAGGAGCTGCCCCCTCCCAACACCTGCCCTCTGCAGATCCCTTCCTGCCCTCTGCAGATCCCTTCCTGCCCTACAAAACTGGCCACAGAGCTTGGCCTTGGGAGCAAAGCTGCTGGATGGAGAGCAGGGCTCTGGGATTTGGGATTCATGGAGTCACAGAATGGGTTGGGCTGGAAGGGACCTCTGGAGATCAGCTGGAGATGAGGAAGAAATTCCTTAGAGCAGCAGCACAGGGAGGGGATTCTGCCCCTCTGCTCTGCTCAGAGCCCACCTGCAGCACTGCCTCCAGCTCTGGGGCCCCCAGCACAGGAGGGTCCTGGAGCTGCTGGAGAGGCTCCAGAGGAGGCCACCAAGGTGATGAGAGGCTGGAGAGCCTCCCCTGTGGGGACAGCCTGGGAGGGTTGGGGCTGTTCAGGCTGGAGAGGAGAAGGCTCCAGGGAGAGCTCAGAGCAGCCTTCCAGGACCTGCAGGGCTCCAGGGAGCTGGGAGGGAGTTGGGACAAGGCTGGGAGTGCCAGGCTGAGGACAATGGCTTTGGGCTGGGAGAGGGGAGACTGAGAGTGGAGATGAGGAAGAAATTGTTGATGATGAGGGTGGGGAGAGCCTGGCCCAGGCTGCCCAGGGAGGCTGTGGCTGCCTCCTGCCTGCAGGTGTTTCAGGCCAGGCTGGCTGAGGCCCTGAGCAGCCTGTGCTGGGGGGAGGTGTCCCTGCCCGTGGCAGGGGGCTGGAGCTGGATGAGCTTTGAGCTCCCTTCCAGCCCAACCCATTCCATGATCTATTCCAAGCCCTGCCCCAGCAGGGCTCCCACAGCACCCTGCCCAGGGGCACAGTGCCCAGGAGGGTTGGAAGCTCTCCCCAGGAGACTCCACAACCTCCCTGGGCAGCCTGCTCCAGGGACCCAGGAGAGCACTGGGATCTCCTCCTGGCCACAGGGGCACCTTGGTGGCTCATGGGCAGCTTGTGCACCCCCAGCCCTCCCAGCCCCTTCTCCACAGAGCTGCACAGCTGCAGAGCCCCAGGCTGCTGGGCTGCCTTGCACCACCGTGGGGCCTGGGGGCCTTGAGGGTGAGCTTGGCTGCAGCAGTGGAAGCCACCTGCTGTCCTCCTTTCCCTGGAGTGGTTCCTCCCTCCCTCCCTGTCCTTCAGCCCCTGACTCACCAGGGCTGGGTGCTGCAGGGCTCTGGGTGCTGCAGATAAGCAGGGCAGTGCTGGGTTTGATGCCTGCTTATCACAGGCACAGGATGGGTCCAGCTCCAGCTGCACTCTGAGGTGTTGGGAGGGGGCAGCTCCTTTCCCTCCCTTCTCTGGTGACCTCAGGACTGGGCCAGATCTCTCCATCCCTGTGGCAGACTCTGCAGCCTGCCTCAAAGTGTAGCTGGAAAGTGTGGGGACAACAGTGACAGAGGATTGGGCAGGAAGGGATCTGCAGAGGGCAGGAAGGGATCTGCAGAGGGCAGGAAAGGATCTGCAGAGGGTCCTGGCCAGGCTGGAGCCATGGCTGAGGCCAATGGGATGAGGCTCAACAAGGCCAAGGGCTGGAGCCTGCCCTTGGGGCACAACCACCCCAGGAAGGCTCCAGGCTGGGGCAGAGCTGCTGGAAGGTGCTCAGCAGGAAAGGCCCTGAGGGTGCTGGGTGCCAGCAGCTGGAGAGGAGCCAGGGAGTGCCCAGGGGGGCAAGGAGGGCAGCAGCAGCCTGGCCTGGAGCAGCAGTGGTGTGGGCAGCAGGAGCAGGGCAGGGGTTGTGCCCCTGGGCTGGGCACTGGGGAGGCCACAGCTGGAATCCTGGGGTCAGGCTTGGGCTCTGACTGCCAGAAGGACTTGGAGGGCTGGAGCAGGGCCAGAGAAGGGCAACAGAGCTGGGGAAGGGTCTGGAGAACAGGGCTGGGGAGGAGCAGCTGAGGCAGCTGGGGGGGTTGAGGCTGGAGCAGAGGAGGCTGAGGGAGACCTCCTTGCTCTCTGCAGCTGCTGAGAGGAGGCTGGAGCCAGGTGGGGGTTGGGCTCTGCTCCCTAGGAACAAGTGATGGGAGGAGAGGCAATGGCCTCAAGGTGCCCCAGGGGAGGTTCAGGATGGCCATGAGGAACAATTTCCTCCTGGAAAGGTTTGCCCAGGCCTGTGCCAGGCTGCCCAGGGCAGTGGTGCAGTCCCCACCCCTGGAGGGGTTCCAGAGCCCTGGAGCTGTGGTGCTGAGGGCCATGGGGTGGTGGTGCTGGGGCAGTGCAGGGCTCAGTGATCTTCGAGGCCTTTTCCAACCTCACCCACTCCATGATGTGCTGCTGTCCATCATCATCATCACCTTGCTGCAGGGTGCCAGCTGCATCCCTGTGCCTCGAGCCCTCAGCACCCCGACGCTGAGCAGCCCCTTGCCTGCTGCTGGCCACATGCAGGTGGCTTGGGCAGCCTGGAGCTCAGGGCTGTGTTCTCTCTGCTCCTCTGCAGAAGCTTGAGGACTATGACAGGAGAGCTGTGCACCAGAAGGAGCAGCTGCTGAGGGAGCAGAGGCACCTGAAGAGGCAGCTGGAGAAGCTGGGCATGGAGCGGGTGCGGATGGACAGCATCGGCTCCAGCCTCTCCTCGGAGCGCTCCGACTCCGACCGAGGTGAGGGCAGCCCTGGGCACAGCCCTGGGCACAGCCCTGGGGAGGTGCCAGGCTGACACTGAGCCACCCAGAGAGTGGCTGTCCATGGCTCCAGGGACGAGTGGAGTCCCTCAGGGATCGGTACTGGGAGCAGGCTTGGTTAACACCTCTGTTGGTGCCAGGGGCTGTGGCGCTGAGGCTGCCTCAGCACCAAGCTGCGAGGTGCTGCTGACTGCTGGAGGGAAGGATCCATCCAGAGGGACCTGGGCAGGCTGGAGGGAAGGATCCATCCAGAGGGACCTGGGCAGGCTGGAGGGAAGGGATCCATCCAGAGGGACCTGGGCAGGCTGGAGGGAAGGATCCATCCAGAGGGACCTGGGCAGGCTGGAGGGAAGGGATCCATCCAGAGGGACCTGGGCAGGCTGGAGGGAAGGGATCCATCCAGAGAGACCTGGGCAGGCTGGAGGGAAGGGATCCATCCAGAGGGACCTGGGCAGGCTGGAGGGAAGGATCCATCCAGAGGAAGCTGGGCAGGCTGCAGACCTTATCCCAAGCCAACTTCATGAAGCTCAGCAAGGCCAAGGGCAAGGTCCTGCAGCTGGGTTGGGGCAATCCCAGGCACTGATACAGGCTGGGCAGGGGTTGGCTTGAGAGCAGCGCTGGAGAAAAGGCCTTGGGGGTGCTGGGGGAGGAGAAGCTCAAGAGGAGCCAGCAGGGAGCACTTGCAGCCCAGAGAGCCAAGCAGAGCCTGGGCTGCAGCAGCAGAAGTGTGGCCAGCAGGGCCAGGGAGGGGATTCTCCCCCTCTGCTCCTCTCTGCTGAGACCACAGCTGCAGCTCTGGGTCCAGTTCTGGAGCCTCTGTGCCAGGAAGGCTCTGGAGGTGCTGGAAGGTGTCCAGAGCAGGGCCACGAGGAGGAGCAGAGGGCTGGAGCTGCTCTGCTATGAGGACAGCCTGAGGGAGTTGGGGTTGTGCAGTCTGGAGAGGAGAAGGCTCCCAGGAGACCTAATTGTGGCCTTCCAGGATCTGAAGGGGGCTCCAAGCAAGCTGGGGAGGGACTTTTGAGGGTGTCAGGGAAGGATAGGACTGGGAGGGATGGAGCAGAACTAGAAGTGGGGAGATTGAGATTGGCTGTGAGGAAGAAGTTGTTCCCCATGAGGGTGGTGAGAGCCTGGCACAGGCTGCCCAGGGAGGTGGTGGAAGCCTCATCCCTGGAGGTGTTTGCAGCCAGGCTGGAGGTGGCTGTGAGCAGCCTGCTGTGGTGTGAGGTGTCCCTGCCCATGGCAGGGGGTTGGGACTGGCTGAGCCTTGAGCTCCCTTCCAGCCCTGACAGCTCTGTGGTTCTATGACTCTGGAGTCTGCAGAACCCTTGAGAGCTTCCTGCCCCCTGCCTCCCTCACCCCTCTGGGCTGAGGCTGCTCTGCCTGGCCCTGGTTGGAACTGGCTGATCCTTGAGGTCCCTTCCAACCCTGACCATTCTCTGACTGATTCTCCTTGCAGAAGAGATGGAGGTGGATGTGGAGAGCACAGATGATCTGCCAGCAGACCTGGACTGGAGCAGCAGCAGCAGCAGCAGCCCCAGCGACTCGGACGAGCGAGGAGCCTCCCCAGCGTCTGCAGTGACGAAGGTTACTCCAGCTCCAGCCTGGAGAGGTTGAAGCTGCAGAGCAATCACAAACCTTCTCTGGGGCTATAAGAAGCAGCTCCCAAAGCTGCTTTCCCTCCCCACCCCTTCCTGCCCCCTTCCTCCATCACTCTTTCCCCCTCATCCCAGCCATCCCCTTGCACGGATAAAGCCCCGAAGGAAGCTGAGCTTCGCCCCCAGTTCTTCCCCCAACCACCAACCCAGCTGCTCCCTGCAGCTCCCTCCTCCCCCCCTCCAGCCCCCAGCTTTTTCCTCTTCCCGTCCCAAAAAACCTCCTCTCCAACATTCCAAGCTTTGGGGAGTGGCACAGCAGCTGTCACCTCTGTGCCGTGCCCAGCAGCTTCGCTCCGAGCGCCGGCAGGAGCCAAGCAGAGCGAGTTTGGAGCTGTTGGATTTGGAAGTTGGTTTTCTTTGGGGGATGGAAGTTTGGAAGTTTTTGGGATGTGGATCCAAAGGCAGAGCTGGCCTCTGGCAACAGGAGACACAGCAGGGCACAGAGGAGCCCTCTCATGCCACAGACTGGCACGGGGATCCCCAGCCCCCTCCCTTCAAGGCTCCTTCACTCCGACTCTAAACATTCAGGGGCAGCAGCACAGCCACAACCTCACCCCCAGCCCACCCCAGCCCATCCCAGCCCATCCCAGTCCACCCCAGCCCATCCCAGCCCATCCCAGCCCATCCCAAGCTCCAAGCACCCTCCTGGAAGCAGGAACCATCTCCAAGGTGGTCGCTGCAAGGGCACAGCTGGCACCTCCCCGCCTCTGGGGCGGGTGAGGGCCGGTTCCCTGTGCCCACTGCCTTTGCCCATCCCCTGTCCTGGCATTTCCTCTCCCCTGCTTCTCGTCTCGGGGACAAATTGTTTTCTACCTCGGAGAGATGAACAAAACCAACCCAGGAAAAAAGATTTCTCTCCAATCCCTTCAGCACAAAACAAAGAAAGAAAGAAACCAACCCAGAGGATGCCTCAGCCACGTCCCCGGGAGCCATGCCCAGGCCCCTGCCCAGCCCTGCCAGCCCCTCCCCCCCAACTTCAGCAATAACCCAGCTGGGCAGAGCCCCACGGGGAGCACTTTGGGCATCGTTCTGGGCACCCACATGAAGGATTTCAGCCTCGGGGAGGTAGAACTCAGCCACCCCCAGAGGGGCAGAGCCCTTCCCGGCGCGGAGCTGAGGGACTGCAGCCAGCCCTCAGCGCGGCCTGGAGAGCCTCAGGGAGCCTGGGTCCGGCCCGGGCCGCTCACCGAGGCCTCTGTGGCGCCCCGGGCAAGCCTCCGGCTCCGGCACGGGCAGCCAGGGCCCAGCACCAGCCAAGGCCTCAGCACTCAGCAGGGCTCCAGCACCTAGCACCTGGTGAGGCCTCGGCACCCAGCAAGGCTCCAGCACCTCGTGAGGTCCCAGCACCTGGCCTCAGCACTCAGCAAGGTCCTGGCACCCAGCAGATCCCAGCAGCCAGCAAGGTCCCAGGACCCAGCAGGATCTCAGCACTCAGCAAGGTCCCGGCAGCCAGCAGGATCCCAGCAGCCAGCAGGATCCCAGCAGCCAGCAGGATCCCAGCAGCCAGCAGGATCTCAGCACCCAGCAAGGTCCCAGGACCCAGCAGGATCCCAGCACCCAGCAAGGTCCCAGGACCCAGCAGGGTCCCAGCATCCAGCAGGGTCCCAGCACCCAGCACCCAGCACCCAGCAGGATCCCAGCACCCAGCAGGATCCCAGCACCCAGCAGGATCCCAGCATCTGCCCAGAGCCTCTTTGCTCTCCAAGGGCTTTCTGCATCAGTGGTGACCACCCCCAGGAGCCCCCCAGGTCAAAAACCCTCCCAGAAGCCTTTGCTGCTGCAGGCAGTGACCAACATCAACCTCCTTCCTTGGTTCATTTCTTGGGGGTGTTTTTTAACATCCTGCCATCTCCTTTTTTGGGGTCATTTGAAGCCTTTGAGAGGCCTTGAGCCTGGGCCAGCAGCTTGCTGAGATCTCCAAAGTGCTGCAGTTCAGAGGAGAGAAAAACTCAAAGCCTGGAGGCACTTTTTGGTGTTTGAAAGCAGCCAGAAATCTTTCTGCTGTCCACCAGACTCAACCCTGAGCCGCTCTCAGGTGCCTTCAGCACTGGCAGCCAGCCCCTCAAAAGCCCCAGGAAAGGGAGCTAAAAAAAAGCCCCACCCCAACCCCCAAAAGATGAAAAGCAGAGAGGGGGGTGGGAAGCAAAAGTGAAATGTCAGCACTCTGGGGCTGGTGCCTCTGGGAGGTGCTGGCCAAGAGACCTCCTGCCAAGAAGACAGCTGGAGGATCCCTCTGGAGCCATGGAGCTGGAGCAGGGCAGGGTCGAAGGTGTTGGGAAGGGTCAAAGGTGTTGGGAAGGGTCAAAGCTGTTGGGAAGGGTTGAAGGTGAAGGTGTTGGGAAGGCAGCCCTTGGGTGAGAGAAGGAGGCAGAAGCTGAGTGCTTTGTGGCTGCCACTTCGCTGGGGCCAAGGCCTGAGGTGTTGATTCAGCCTAAATTATTGATTATTATTCTTATTACCTTCCTTCTTCCTTCTTCCTTTTCTTCTTTCTTCCTTCTTTTCTTCTTTCTTCTTTCTTCTTTCTTTTTCTCTTTCCTTCCTTCTTCCTTCCTCTTCTTCTTTTCTTCTTTCCTTCTTCTTTTCCTTCTTTCTTCTTTCCTTCTTTCTTCTCCTCTTTTCCTTCTTTCTTCTTCCTTCTTCTTCTTCCTTCTTTCTTCTTCCTTCTTTCTTTCTCTTCTTTCTTCTTCCTTCTTTCTTCTTCTTCCTTCTTTCTTCTTCCTCTTTCTTCTTCCTCTTCTCTTCCTCTTCTTCTTCCTTCCTCCTTTCTTTTCTTTCCTTCCTTCTTCTTCCTTCTTCCTTCTTTCCTTCCTTCTTCTTCCTTCCTTCTTCTTCCTTCCTTCTTCTTCCTTTTCCTTCCTTCTTCTTCTTCCTTCCTTCTTCTTCCTTCCTTCCTTCTTTCTTCTTCTTCCTTCTTCTTCTGTCCTTCTCTTCTTTCTCTCCTTTCCTTTCTTCTTCTCTCCTTCCTTCTTCTTTCTCTCTCCTTCTTCCTTCTCCTTCCTTCTTCTTCTTTCTTCTTTCCTCTCTCCTTCTTCCTTCTTTTCTTTTTCCTTCCTTCTTCTTCTTCTTCTCTTTCCTCTTCCTTCTCCTCTTCTTCCTTTTCCTTCTTCTCTTTCTTCTTCCTTCTTTTCTTCTTTCTTTCCTTCTTCCTTCCTTCTTCTTCCTTCCTTCTTCTTCCTTCCTTCTTCTTCCTTCCTTCTTCTTCTTTTCAGTGTTGTGCCTTTTTGAGTTGACTTCTGTTGTGAAATGGGGGGGTGGGGGGGGGGATGGGTTTGGGATGATTTTTTTTGAGGTTGGGTTTTTTTCTCCCCCCCCCTCCCCCCTCCCCCCAATCTCCCAACCCAACACCTCTTGGACCTTTGCACTGTTGGGCTCTGCTCCCCAGAGGGGGTGAAGAGGAAGGGGGGGAAGGCTCCCAAGCTGCTGCACTAACCTGGATCAAGGCTGGGAGCTCCCCTAGGATGGATGCCCAAGCAGCCAAGGACCCCTCTGGCACGGTGGCAACGTGGGAGGCTCCCTCCGTGGGCACAGGGTGGGCTCTGTGCCAGCCTTGCCCTGGGATTCACTGTTCCACCAGCATCCTACCAAATAAGCTGCAGGGAAGGACTTCTCTTGGCCCTGTGGGTTTGGCTTTGGTTGTTTTTGTTTTCCTAGCTAGTGGTGATTGAAACACCCCCCACCCCCCCCCAGGGCAGGGGGAAGCCACCTTGGTGCCAGGGGTTGGGGGTGGCACAGAAGAGAGTGAGTGGAAACCTCTTAGTTTTGGGTGGCTTTGGTTCCCCTTTTCTGTTGCTGTTTTCCATCCCTCTCTGTGGCAATGCAGCCAAAAGCCTCAAGGTTTGGGGTCAGTTCTCCCCACCCCAAACCCACCCAAGGCTGGGAGCTGGGGAGGAGGGGGGGGAGGGAAGGGTTTAGGCCACCCTTAAGCCTTGGTTCAGTTCTCCCCACCCCAAACCCACCCGAGGCTGGGAGCTGGGGGCGGAGGGGGGTGGATTTAGACCACCTTTAATCCTTGGTTCAGTTCTCCTCACTCCAAACCCACCCAAGGCTGGGAGCTGGAGGGGGAGGAAGGGTTTAGGCCACCCTTTAATTTGTGCTTTTTGCCATCCTTTTGCCATCTTTTGTTGGTTTGTTTCCTTCTCTTTGTTCTGCTTCCTGAGGAGGGGAACCCAGCCCCCAGCCCCCCCCCACCCCCCCGGTGTCACCTTCAGCGTGGGGGCAGTGAAGATGCTGGGAAGCAGCAGGTGGGGGCAGAAGCTTCCACCTGCAGCTGCTGGGTTCCAGCTGTAGATAAACCTCCTCCCACCCCAGCCCCGGGTTCAGGACCAGCCTGATGGTGCTTTTTGTTTAGTCGTCGTTGTGAGTGAGGACAGGGTGGGGGTTGGGCAGACCTCCCCCCCCCGCCCGCTTGGGCTGCCCCTGGGCCATGTTCGAGGGACTCTTTGTTATGGTTCCACTTGTTAAGGAGAGAATAAATTATTTCATTACAAAGCTGCCTCAGAGTCTGCTGCTCCCTGCCCTGGGCACACAGCCCGGGGGAGGGCACCACGAGGGGCAGCCAGTGCCTCCCCCAGACCACCCCAGGGGAGCCAAACCCCGAGGTGGAGGCAGTGTGGCCTCCATGCCAGGCTTGCCTGAGCCCTGAGCTGCAGAGAGGCACAGAAGGCTTGGGTTGGGAAAGAGCTTGCAGAGCACCCAGCCCAGCCCTGAGCCCTGCACTGCCCCAGCACCACCACCCCATGGCCCTCAGCACCACAGCTCCAGGGCTCTGGAACCCCTCCAGGGATGGGGACTGCACCACTGCCCTGGGCAGCCTGGCACAGGCCTGCACAAACCTTTCCAGGAGGAAATTGTTCCTCATGGCCAACCTGACCCTCCCCTGGGGCAGCTTGAGGCCATTGCCTCTCCTCCCATCACTTGTTCCTAGGGAGCAGAGCCCAACCCCCACCTGGCTCCAGCCTCCTCTCAGGAGCTGCAGAGAGCAAGGAGGTCTCCCTCAGCCTCCTCTGCTCCAGCCTCACCCCCCCAGCTGCCTCAGCTGCTCCTCCCCAGCCCTGTTCTCCAGACCCTTCCCCAGCTCTGTTGCCCTTCTCTGCCCTGCTCCAGCCCTCCAAGTCCTTCTGGCAGTCACAGCCCAAGCCTGACCCCAGGATTCCAGCTGTGGCCTCCCCAGTGCCCAGCCCAGGGGCACAACCCCTGCCCTGCTCCTGCTGCCCACACCACTGCTGCTCCAGGCCAGGCTGCTGCTGCCCTCCTTGCCCACCTGGGCACTCCCTGGCTCCTCTCCAGCTGCTGGCACCCAGCACCCTCAGGGCCTTTCCTGCTGGGCACTTTGCAGCAGCTCTGCCCCAGCCTGGAGCCTTCCTGGGGTGGTTGTGCCCCAAGGGCAGGCTCCAGCCCTTGGCCTTGTTGAGCCTCATCCCATTGGCCTCAGCCATGGCTCCAGCCTGGCCAGGACCCTCTGCAGATCCCTTCCTGCCCTCTGCAGCTCCCTTCCTGCCCTCTGGATCCAAGCCCTGCCCAATCCTCTGTCACTGTTGTCCCCACTCTTGTCCCCAGCTGTGGTCCCCTGTGTGGAGCTCTCTACCCCTGAGGCTCCCTGGGCAGCTCCTGCCAGGCTCTGGCTGCTGCTGCCCCTGGGCTGGGTCCCATCCTGTCCCCAACTGCAGTCCCTGGTGCTGTGCTCAGCAGGGTCACATCCACCCCCCCCCCCCAGGCTGCTCCCAGCTCTGGCCACAGCTCCAGTGCCAGGCTGCAAGCTGAGGGCAGGCAGGGGCAGCACCCAGCTGGTGCCCACAGCCTCCTCCTGCACCATCATCCTCAGGCTGCTGCCCACTGCCAGCCCCCGAGGGGTAACTGGGAGCCCCCGGGGGGTAACTGGGAGCCCCCGGGGGGTAACTGGGAGCTGCTGGGAGCTGCTGGGAGCTGCCCCTGCCGTGGGTGCTGCCTGCAGTGGGCACTGGGCTGGAGCTGGGCCCTGAGCTGTGGGGACCCCCACCCAAGGAGGGACCCCAGGAGCCCCTTTGGGGAGGGGGGGCACTGGACCCACAGGACTGTGGGTGGGTGCTGGGCCCTGGGGATGACCCCCCCCAAGCCCTGGGTCTCGGTGCCGCCCCCCTTAGTGCCACCCCCTTAGTGTCACCCCCTTGGTGCCACCCCCCTTGCTGTGGCCCCCTGGCACTGTCCCCAGCCGTCCCTGCAGGCCCTGGGGGCTGGCAGAGGCCCTGCCAAGGGACACCAGGGGACAGCAGGGGGGCAGGCACCCCCTTGGCACCCCCTGCCTGGAGGGCAATGGCCAGCATCAGCTGGGGGACACTAGCACTGGAGGGGGCACAAGCACATGGGCACAGAGGGGACAGGGACTAGTTGGGCACATGGGCACCAGTGATGGGACACACAGGGACAGGGCCACAAGGGCACCATGGGCACAAGGGCACCATGGGCACACGCCAAAGGGCACTGCAGGGATGAGGACACCTGTGCCACATGGGCACCGCGTGGGCCACGAGCACCTGTGCCACCCGGGCAGGGAGGGCACAGGGTGGGCCAAGGGCAGCGCAGGGGGCACGGCGGGGGCAGGGCCACGCGGGGCACAAGGCAAGGCAGAGCTGGCACCAGCTGGTTGGCACAGGGGGGCACCCAGCAGGCAGGGCAGCAGGGAACTCCTTGCGCCCCCGGCGCCGCGCCCTGCCGAGGTACCCCCTGCCCCTTTATTGCCTGGCAGGGGGGCGCCCGGGGGGCACTACAGGTACTTGTAGACCACCCTGCCGGGCACCGTCTGCACCTCGACCCGCACCGGGCACTTGTAGAAGTGGCTGAGCAGAGTCTCGGTGTAGCCCAGCAGGAAGTAGAGCTTGGCAGGTGCCAGGGCCCGTGCCAGCACCAGGCACAGCACCAGCAGGTTGGCACGGCGCTTCAGCACCACCTCGTCGGCCAGGATGCCAGGGAAGGTGCCGTAGAGGAAGCGCCGCAGGAAGCTGTCCTCCAGCGCCCGCTCCGCAGCGCCCCCCTCGCCCTCCAGGTTCCCTGCGGGCACCGGGCGGGCAGGGGCTGGCACCGGTGTGCACCCTGCCCCCGCTGACCCCCCCGCCCGCCCCACAGCCCTGCCCACCCTGCCCCCACTGACCCCCTGCCCGCCCCACAGCCCTGCCCACCCTGCCCCCACTGACCCCCTGCCCGCCCCACAGCCCTGCCCACACTGCCCCCCCTGCCTGCCACACAGCCCTGCCCACCCTGCCCCCACTGCCCCCCTGCCCGCCCCACAGCCCTGCCCACACTGCCCCCCCACTGCCCCCCCTGCCCGCCCCACAGCCCTGCCCACACTGCCCCCTGCTCGCCCCACAGCCCTGCCCCCCGCCACCCCTGCCCGCCCCACAGCCCTGCCCACTGCACCGACCACCCTGCCCACTGCCCCCCCGCCCGCCCCACAGCCCTGCCCCCACTGCCACCCCCTGCCCACTGCCACCCCTGCCCGCCCCACAGTCCTGCCCCCACTACCCCACTGCCCCCCTGCCTGCCCCACAGCCCTGCCCACACTGCCCCCACTGCCCCCCCTGCCTGCCCCACAGCCCTGCCCACACTGCCCCCCTGCCCGCCCCACAGCCCTGCCCACACTGCCCCCCTGCCCGCCCCACAGCCCTGCCCACACTGCCCCCCTGCCCGCCCCACAGCCCTGCCCACACTGCCCACACTGCCCCCCTGCCCGCCCCACAGCCCTGCCCCCACTGCCCCCCTGCCCCGCCCCACAGCCCTGCCCACACTGCCCCCCTGCC
>JAAWVA010000046.1:0-59248 GCA_015227895.2 Colaptes auratus
TCTGACCCCAGCCTGTAGCTCTGCATGGGGTTGCCGTGGCCAAAGTGCAGCACCGCCACTTGGCTTATTAATGCCATCCATTGGACTCTGCCCATCTGTCCAGTCGGTCGAGGTCCCTCTGCAGAGCCTTTCTACCCTCTAACTGACTAACATCTGTTCCCAACTTGGTGTCATCTGCAAACTTGCTGATGACTGACTCAACCCCCTCATCCATATCATCAATGAAGATGTTAAAGAGGATGGGGCCCAGCACCGATCCCTGGGGGACGCCGGTGCTGGTGACCTGGCCGCAAGCCGGACGCGGCACCATTCACCACCCACTCCTGGGCTCGGCCCTCCAGCCAGTTCCTAACCCAGCACAGAGTGTTGCAGTCCAAACCACGAGCTGACAGTTTAGCCAGCAGTTTACTGTGGGGACGGTGTCAAAGGCCTTGCTGAAGTCCAGATAGACTACATCCACAGGCCTCCCCACGTCCACCAGACGGGTCACCTGATCATAGAAGGAGATCAGGTTGGAGAGGCAAGACCTGCCCTTCTAAATCCTGTTGGCTGGACCTGAGCCCTTGGCCATCCTTCAGGTGCGCAGTTTATTGCCCTCCAGGATAATCTGTTCCATCACTTTCCCTGGCACTGAGGTCAGGCGGACTGGCCTGTAGTTTCTGGGTTCCTCCATCCGTCCCTTCTTGTGGATGGGGATCACATTGGCCAGTTTCCAGTCATCTGGGACCTCTCCAGTGAGGCAGGAATGGAGGAAAATGATGGAGAGCGGCTTGGCAGCTCATCTGCCAGCTCTCTCAGCACCCTAGGATGGATCCCATCCGGTCCCATGGACTTGTGGGTGTCCAAGTGGCTCAGCAGGTAGAGGGGTATGTGTAGGTAATGTCCCTGAAGCAAAGAGGAAGTTCTGTGTACAAGATGGTAGGAGGTATGTTGGATCTAAGAGACCTGCGAAATGGCTATTACCAGCTGGAAACACAAAATGGGTGTGTTCTATGATAGGAGTTACACCCTGTTTAGTGTTAGATCACTTTAATGAATCAGATTATTGTGTGCAGGTAACCATAATCCCTAAAATGTTTTACCATTCAGAAGAATTTGCCTATAAATCACAGATTATTCTAGACCATTAGTTGTCAAGACGAGAACCCCTCACAGCATTAACGGTGGCTACTCTAATGACTATAGGGAGTGCGGGACTAGGTACAGGTGTAACATCTTTGGTGCAGCAGAGTAAGGAATTTCAAGCCTTGAGAGCAGCAGTGGGTGAAGATTTAGCCAGAACTGACAGAACGCCGATAGTGCCCTTGAAAAGTCATTGAGGGCATTGTCAGAGGTAGTTTTGCAAATGCAGAGGATTGGATCTCTTGCTTCACAGCGAGGGTGGATGTGTGTTGCACTGGGGAGGAGTGCTGTGTGTACGCAGATCACACTGGGGTTGACAGGATTCCATGGCCAAACTCAGAGAAGGTTTAGAAAGAGGAAAAGGAGAGAGAGGCTCAACGAGGGTGGTTGATTCGTGTTTAACCACTCACCGTGGCTAACGCTTGATATGTGCACTTGCAGCCCGGAAGCCAATCAGAGCCTGGGCTGCATCAGGAGAAGTGTGGCCACAGTCAAGGGAGGGGATTCTCCCCCTCTACTCAGCTCTGCAAGACCCCACCTGGAGTACTGCCTCCAGTTCTGGAGCCCCTATTACAAGAGGGATCTGGAGTGCTGGAAGGTGTCCAGAGAAGGCCACGAGGATGATCAGAGGGGCTGGAGCACCTCTCCTGTGAGGACAGACTGAAGGAGTTGGGGCTGTTCAGTTTGGAGAAGAGAAGGCTCCAGGTGACCTCATTGTGGCCTTCCAGTATCTGAAGGGGGCCTACAAAAGGCTGGGGAGGACTTCTCAGGCTATCAGGTAGTGATAGGACATGGGGAATGGAATGAAGCAGGAGGTGGGGAGATTCAGGTGGAGGTGAGGAGGAAGTTCTTCACCATGAGAGTGGTGAAGGCCTGGAATGGGTTGTCCAGGGAGGTGGTTGAGGCCCCGTCCCTGGAAATGTTTCAGCCCAGGCTGGATGATGCTCTGGCCGAGCCTGATCTAGTGCGGGCTGTCCCTGCCCATGGCAGGGGGGTTGGAACTAGATGATCCTTGTGGTCCCTTCCAACCCTGACTGAAACTATGAAACTATGAAACTATATCTACCCTGATAAGGCCGATGGCAATGATTGTGGTGACACTGATCTTTGCACCCTGCATACTGAACAGGCTCATGTCCTTCGTCAAGAGTCGGTTGGGAAAGGTTAACATCATGCTTGTGGAAGATCAGCAACTGCTTTAGAAAGGCCTTCGATCGGTCCCTCTCCAGTCACCTCCGTTGCTTCTAAATTTGCACTTGCTCAGTGTGCCTTACTGCAGCATTGTAGCACAGAGTTTATCTTTTTATACTTTTATACTGTGATATTTTTATAGTTTTGTAGTTTTATAGTTCACCTTTTGTAGCTGAGCACAGTACACCTCAGGTTTTTATGATGTATATCTTTAAAACTACTATAATTATAGCATTAGAATGAGGATAGAATTTTTATATATATTGGTATATTTTAGGTACTTTAGTTATTCATAGTGGGAAATGGGCTAGCCAGTAGCTAGGGTCCAGCAGCCGGGAGATATCGCGCTGCCCGGAAAGATAAGGGCTCTCTGGATGACCAATAGTGCTCAGGCCATAAACGTAAGCAGATGGAGTGAGGCTGTAAACCAAAGCTATGTCACGGTGTGTCGCTTCCCAACAAACGCCATTTGCTGTCCACCACATTGGTGTCAGCCTGCGGATTGACCAACTGGCCAGCACTCGATCACTTTACTGCTCTTGAAACCAGTCGTCACATAGGCAACACCCAAGGCCCTGTCTGCTGCCAGCTTCCAGCTCCCCACTGATCTTGGCCTTGGCTCCTTTGGCACAGTGTCACCAGGCTGCTCCTCCCCCAGCTGCCTTCTCTGCTTCCTCCCTGCCCTCTCTGCAGCTGCAGCTCCCCTCCAGCCATGTCCCTACAGCCATGCCTGCCCTGCCGGCCCTGCGCCCAAGCCCGCTGGCCCAGCAGCTGCACTGAGGCCTGTGTCAGCAGTGCCAGAGCTCCACTGTGGCCATTGAGCCTCCTGCTGTGCTGCTGACCCTGCCCGGCCCCAGCCTCAGCTCCTTCCCGCACAACACCCTTGTGGGCTCCTCCAGCCCGCTGCTGTTGGCGCATCCTCAGCTGTGGGGAGTGCCCATCAGCTCTGGCTGCTGGGACCTCTCTGGCATTGCAGCCGCTCCTATGGCAGAGGTGCCTGCACTGACAGAGCTGCTGGGGAAGCCCCAGGGACACACCTCCAAAGCTCAGCAGATGCTGCTGGCCCAAGGATGCACACCCTGGAGTCTTGCAGCACAGCTGCCGGCCTTTGCCTTTGCCTTTCCTTCTTTGCTTTGCTGCCCCTGGCAAAAAGCTGCCCAACAATCCATCCTGCTGGCAGCCATCTCTCTGCTCTTCCTCTAGGAGGGATGCAGATCCTGTGCAGGAACTGGAGCGTGGCCAAGGGCCACAGACTCTGGGTGTTTTTGGGGCATTCCTGCACTGCTGTCCTCCACTGGCAGTGACTTTGGTTTTTGCTTTTCCTTTTGACTGATTAAAGTTCTGCTGCCATCAAGCCTGGCCTCTGTGTGTCCACTTCTGTCCGGACACTGGTCACGGAGTGGAAGGAAAGACAGCGTGGATGGGGGCACATAAGGAAGCTGCCTGAGCAGCAAGAGACCTGGTTAGAGAGCAAAGCTCAGGTGGAATTCATCTAGCCCGGGAGAGCAAGGGGAACAGCAACAGTCTCTCAGGTAGATGAATGGCAAAGGAAGATTAAGGCAGGTGTGGGCCCCTCAGAAAGGAAAGGGCAGAACTGGTGGCAAGTGCCATGGAGAGGCTGAGGTCCTCAGCAACTTCTTTACCTCAGGTCTCCCACTGCAAGGGCTCCAGCCACACTCCCAGAGTCACAGAAGATAATGGCGTGGCAGAAGAAGCAACTGCCCTTGGTGAGGGAAGATCTCCAAAGGACTTGAGAGTGTACAGGGCCATGGGCGCCATTGGATACACCCACAGGTGCTGAGGGAACTGGGGAGGAGGTCACTGAACCTCTCTATTGTATTGCAAAAGCTGTGGCAGGCCTGGGAAGTCCCCACTGAGTGGAAAAGGGGAAAACATAAGAAGCTCCATGTCCAACAAGGGAAAGAAGGATGACCCAGGGAACTTTAGCCAGGCAGCCTCACCTCTGTGCCCTGGTAATCATGGAGCAGATCCTCCTGGGGGCACTGCTGAAGCAGAAGAATAACAAAGAGGTGATGGATGCACCAACACAGCTGCACCAAGGGCAGATCCTGCTGAGAAAACCTGGGGGCCTTCTGTGCCAGGGTCACAACATCAATGAGAAAGGAAGAGCAACTGAGTCATTGACCTGGTCCTGAGCAAAGGCTTCGACACTGCCCTGCCCACATCCTGGGCTCCAAGCGGCAGAGATATGGATTGACGGGTGGACCACGGGGGGGACACGGAGCTGGCTTGATGGCCACACCCAAGGGTGGCAGTCAATGGTCCATGTCCAGGTGGAAGCCAGTGAGCAGCAGAGTCCCTCAGGGATCAGTCCTGGGACCAGGCTTCTTTCCATCTTTGCTGCCATCATGGACAGAGCACTGAGGCAGCCTCAGCAAGTTTGGTGACAACACCAAGCTGTGTGGTGCAGCAGCACCTCATATCCCATCCCTGCCATGACAACCCAGATCTCTTGACAAGATTGTACAGCGCTCCAGAGGAATGCTGCCACAGCTGATGAAAAAAGCGTCCTCCCCACTACTCAGCTCTGGAGGATACTGATCCCGCTGTGGACCCCCAGGGATGTGGGAGCTATGGAAGTCCTGGAGAGAATCCACTGAAGGGCAGAAAGAATCAGCTGGAGAATCTCTTCTGAGAGGAAAAGCTGGAGAGCTGGGACTGCTCAGCACAGAGAAGAGATACTGGGGTGGGATCTTATGAAGCAGCAGAGACACCTAAAGGAGGGAGATGTCAGGTGCCCAGCAAGCCAGAGATCAGAACCCTCTTCACTAGAGAGAGGAAAGACAATGAGAGGCTGGTGGGGGAGATGAGGACAGGGAGATCCTTCAGTCAGTCCTGTCACAGGCAGATCAGACTTGAATTGGGAAATTCATCGAATGGATCAGCAATCCAATGAGGATAATGAGAAACACCCCCAAATCTCAAAACACCTTCCCCCATCCCTCCCTTCTGTCTGGGATCAGCTCCCCTGCTGCTTTGCTCTTATGTCCTCCTCCCACCACCCTCCCCAGAGACACAGAGGGCAGGCAATTTGGGTCAGTTCCTCTCAGGCTGTCACTGCTGCTTCCTCTTCCTCAAGGGAGATGACTTCTCACTCTCTTCCCTGCTCCTGTGTGGGCAGTTGGTCCTCCATGAACTTCTCCAGTGGGAGTATTTCCCTTGGCTGCATGAGCTGCTTGACCAATTGCCCCAGGGGGAGTTGCTTCCCTGGGGCCCAGTCCTTCGGGAGCAAATTGCTCCAATGTGTGTCCCCCACAGGGTCACAAGTCCTGCCAGGAGCCTGCTCTGGCGTGGGCTCCTCTTTAGAGGGTCCTCTTGACAGGGAACCTGACAGGAGCCTGCTCCAAGGACAGCTTTCCATGGGGTCACACCTGCTCCAGCCTGGGATCCTCCACAGGCTATTGGCTCCAGCATTAACCTCCATGGGCTGCAGGGAGACAACCTGCCTCCCCTGGGGCCCTGCATGGGCTGCTTCAGTGCCTGGAGCACCTCCTCCCCATCTCCTCCACTGACTTTCCCCTCCCTGCAACAGGTTGTCACACAGGCCCTAACACCATCACTGATGAGCTCAGCCTTGGACAACAACCCTGGGATGCTCCACAGGCTCTGTTCAACCTGGCAGAAGGTTCTAAAATCTTCTCACAGGAGCCACCCCTGTAGCCCACCCACTGCCAAAACCTTCCCACACAAACCCAGCAGAGAGGGTGCAAAGGAAATGGAGGCAGGCTCTTTTCAGAGGTGCCCAGGGACAGAATCACAGGCAGTGGGCAGAGAGCTGGAGCCCAGGAAGCTCTGTCTGAATCATCAGGAAAGGCTTTAACGGATGTGGGAGAGCAAGCACTGGCATTGGCTTGGGGGCTGGGGGATGAGGGGGGGACACAAGTGGCCAATTCATCCTTCCCAGAGGAAGGAGAGAGTAGGGAGCACAGCAGTGAGGCCCTTTCAGGCACTGTCCCTTGCAGCTGAGGGAGACATCCCTGGCACCTGCACAGGCAGTGGGGATCAAACCTGGAAGAGATGTTCTCCTGGTTTCAGTAGCTCTGTGCTGGAAGAAAGAGGCAGCCCAAGAGCAGCTGCTCAGCATCTCTCCACCTGCACTTGCAATGGAGGCCATGGCCATCAGCCAAGGACAAGGACAGCAAGGGCAGGACTCCCACACGCCCTCTATACCCAAACAGCTGATAAGGAACCTCCCCTGTCATTGTTAGCTGGAATGCAGGAGGGGGGTGGATGGACCTGAAGGAGGGCAGGATTAGATAGTGTTGTGGGCTGAGGCAGACCCTCTCCCCACCAGAACCATCCTCTGCTACCAAGAATGTGTTGGGCTGAGGCAGACCCCTCCCCACCACGGGCAGAAATAACGACTCGGAGAAAGGGATTGCAGAAGTGATGGAAAGCTTAAATGGAAAGCAGTGAGTGTGTGCAGAGAGCCAGAAGCAGTGAGAAAAGAAACCCCAAAGCAGACCCAGAAACATCCCATCCCCACCTGGGGGTACATCCTAGATCCCCAGGGCTCCTTCTTCCCCCCTCCCCACTGCTAGGCTAGTCTCAGCTGGCCAGATCTGCCCATCCCCCATGGCCTTGGGCCTAGCCAGTTACCGGGTGATGGCGTGGAAGGAAGAGGAAGTGCCAGACCCCGCGCTGGATCTCATAGTGGTGCAGGGAATGATGGTAGGAAATACTAATTTCCTGTGTCCACCCCCTCTGGGCTGGGCTTCTGGACACAGGAAGTAAACACAGCAGAGGGCACCCAGCCCAAACTGCTACAGATAGATAAACTTTGCATAGAGAGGAGGCACCAGGACTTTCTGTAAGATACTTCTGTGGTTCTTAGATAGATCACCTTGGTATTGATAGGGATCACAGCAGTGAGGCCCTTCCAGGCACTGTCCCTTGCAGCTGAGGGAGACATCCCTGGCTCCTGCACAGGCAGTGGGGATCAGGCCCTGCTTCTGACAGCTCAGCTCAGATACAGCCCCTTGGCCTCCAAGCAGGTCCTGCAGACAAAGAGCCCAACACTGCTCTCCCTAGTGAGGAGCTCAGTGCTGCTGGAGGCTCTGAGGTGCCAGCAGCTACAAGGCTGTGAAGAAAGGATTTCCTCATGCTTTGGTAGCCCTGTGCTGGGAAAAAGGAGGCAGACCAAGACTTTATCATCATCATCTTTCCAGATGCAGCAATCCAGAAAGCAAAGAGCTGCAGCTCTTTGACTCCATTGTAGAAGTGATCCCAAGCTCCTACATTGCCACCACCTGAGCAGAGCCACTGGGCAGAACAACTACATAACCATGGTTAAAAAATGGGAACCTGAGAGTCTTGCACCACATTCTGCTGCCTCTCCAGCCACAGCCTCTGTCCCCTCTGGAAAGGATCTTGTCCTGCATATGTTCAGGGGAAGCAGCACTGCCAGGGGAGAGCTGAGAGCCTCTTGCCCCAGCTCAGCCTTGCCCAGACACTTCCCTCCCTCCCCTGGCTTCTTGCACAGGCAAGCAAGCTCCTGCACCAGGGTGTCTCTCACAGCACAGAGGTACAAGGCACTGTCAGAGACCTCCACTGCCTCCAGCTGCAGCAGGCTGTATTTCCCCGTGGTGTTCAGCAGCGTGGTCAGACGGCCGCTGGGCTTGGGGCCAGCTGCTGCCTGGGACGAGAGCAGCTGGGGAGCTTGGCCTTTCCTCTGCTGGTACCAGAACAAGCCTTGAAAGTTAGTTGTCTGGTATGAGCATTTGGTGTGGAAGGTGTCTCTCTGCTTCACTGTGACTTGTCCTTCTTGCTGGGTGACAGTGACCTGCCCCATGGTGCCTGGAAGAGAGCAAAGGATAGAGACTGCGGAGGGAAAGAGTCTGATATGCAGAACAAGTGGAGATGGAAAGTGTCAGAGGAGAAGGCTCCTGGTGCCTGCTGCTGCAGCAGAGCCCCATGGATGGGCACACCAGGGTGGTGTCTTTGGGCAGGAGGACTGAGACCTCAGCTCAGCGTGGATCCCACAGCACAGGAATGCCAATTACCTCCCACAGAGATACCCCAGAGAGAGCTGAGCTTTCACCCAGCTCTTCCCTCCTGTCACTTCTGCTGCCCAGAATGAAACACTAGGCCCAGAGAGAGCAGCAGAGAGGGGCCTGAGAGAGGTGGATACTTGGCAGGGGAGAGGAAGGCAAGAGGGCTGAGATGGTGAGGAGAGGAGCTGCTGCTTCTGCATCTGAGCTCTGCTGTTCCAGCAGCAGCAGCCCCTTGAGAAAGCAGCTGCAAAGCCAGCTGTGTGAGCTGAGGCTTCCCAAGCCTGGCCCCTAAGTGCAGAGCAGCTCCTGCAGAGCTCTGCTGAGGGGCTGAGGGGGCCCTGGGCAGAAGAGGAACCATGCTTGCAGGGCAAGGCAGTGCTTACCCTGTGGTTGCCTGAGGAAGGCAGCCAGGAGGAGACAGGCGAGGCGCATGCTGAGAGCGCTGCTGCTGCGTGTCTGAGAGAGACTCCAAAGGCCACAGGGCCCAGCCAGAGCCCCACGAGAGCAGAGCTGCCGGAAATGACTCTGCCAGGGCCACAGCCACTGCCACAGGGAGGAGAAAAAGCTGCTGCTCCGCACACCTGCAGTGCCTGTGCTGTGGTCTCCTCCAGCAGAGACACAGGTTGCTCCTGCAGCCAACAGCTGCTGCTGCTCCCAGGGGAAGGACAGAAGGGGGAGAGGCCTGCAGCTGGTGAC
Organism: Colaptes auratus; assembly: GCA_015227895.2. Classification (NCBI taxonomy): domain Eukaryota; kingdom Metazoa; phylum Chordata; class Aves; order Piciformes; family Picidae; genus Colaptes; species Colaptes auratus. The sequence goes on from JAAWVA010000046.1 coordinate 9,024, forward strand.
CAACCTCTCTGACACATTGCCCTCTGCATATCTTGGGGATCCCTCTCCCTGATGCCTTTTGCCTCCTCTCTCTCCAAGCTCAAGCCCATATCTTGTGTGTCCTGCCCTCGCTCCTGCCGTGTCTAAACCCAAGCTCCTGTCAGCACTCTCCAAGCTGCAGGACTCACAAACAGAACTCTGCACACCCCTCCCAGCACCCCTCTCAGCACCTCCACTCTCTAAACCAGCTCTCTCTCCAACAGAGAAATGATGTTGCCTGCCACACTCTCCATCTGCTCTCATCAATCAAGTTCCTAAATGCTCCCCCGAACCAAAGAACCTTCTGTGTTGACCCAACCCCCCTGAGCAGTTTCCTCCAAACCACTTGGATCTGCACTTGTCCTCTCCCCAAGTCGAACCTTGGAGGTCCAAATCAGCCAAAGCCTTTCCACTCTTTCCATGGCATAACTGCTGCTGGACAGGACCTCTGCAGATCAGACATTGCAAGGCCTGCTCAGAGTAGGGCTCAGAGTCTGAGCACCCCTGGCCCTCCTTGCAGTGCCAGGCTGGAAGGGCTCAGCCCGCAAGCATGGCCCAGCTCTGCCTTCTCTCCTCCTGCTCTCTCCTTTCCCTCTCCTCTTCTGGGATGCTTCTGATCTCCTTGGTACTACTCACAGCAGCCCAGGAGGCACCTTCGGAACCCTTCCATTCTCAGGGCAAGCCAAGAGAGTTCTGTGGGAACTCTGCAACAGCCAAGGGACAAGCAATCTCCTCTCCCCCTGGGACACTCTTCTTTGTGGCTGGTTCCAGAGCCCCAGCTCTTCCTGGAGGAGATGACCAGCACCAGGAAGGAGGCTGTCATCCATTCTTTCTTTGCACCACTGGGGGAAATGAGACACCTGCTGAGATCAGGCTGAAGCTGGGGCTGTCACTCTAGAGAGCAGAGGCGGGGAGAGCCCAGGCATGCCCTGTGCTGGAGCTGCTGCCTTCAGCTTTTCACCAAACCACAGAACCACAGAATCACAGGATGTTAGGGGTTGGAAGGGGCCTCAAGAGGTCATGCAGTCCAACTCCCCTGCCTGAGCAGGGTCACCTAGAGCAGATCCCACAGGAATGCATCGAGGTGGATGTGGAATATGTCCAGGAGCCTCCACACCCGCCCTGGGCAGCCTGCTCCAGGGCTCTCTCACCCTCACAGGGAAAAAGCTTTTCCTGACCTTCCTGTGGAACCTCCTCTGCTCCAGCCTGCATCCATTGCCCCTTGTCCTGTCATTGGACATCCCTGAGCAGAGCTCTGTCCTCCTGACACTGCCCTGCACATCTTTATCAGCATGAATGAGAGCAACATTCTGTCTCCTCTGCTCCAGGCTACAGAGCCCCAGCTCCCTCAGCCTTTCCTCTCCAGGCAGATGTTCCACTCCCTACAGAGTCTTTGTGGCTCTGCACTGGACTCCTCCAAGCAGTTCCCTCAGGTCCTTCTTGACCTGAGGGGCCCAGAACTGCACAAAATAATCTGGATGTGGCCTCACCAGGGCAGAGAAGAGTGGGAGAAGAGCCTCTCTCACCCTACCAACCACAGCCTTCTAATCCACCCCAGGATGCCCTTGGCCCTCTTGGCCACCAGAGCACATTGCTGCCTCATGGTCAACCTGCTGTCCACTAGCACCCCCCAGGTCCTTTTGCCCTTCACTGCTCTCCAGCAGCTCAGTCCCCAACTCACACTGGTCCATGCAGTTGTCCTTTCCCAGGTGCAAGACTCTACCCTTGCCATTGTAGAATTTCACTCAGTTTCTCCCTGCCCAGCTCTCAGCCTGGCTGAATGGCAGCACAGCCTCCTGTGTCAGCCACTCCTGCCAGTTGCTGTCCTCAGTAGACTCTGTGCACTCAACCAGGATGTTGATGTCTACGGTCAGTGTGTATCACTGCTGCAGGGGCTGACAGGAGAAGGAGAAGGTGCAGCACCTTTACATCAGCCACCATGGCAGGGATTCAAGAGGGATATGGCAGAGGGGAAGTACTTTGAAGCTGTCTCTGTCTCAGGGCAAGACAAACCCAGCTGCTGTAGGGCCAGAGGGATGGGACTGTGGTCATTAATGGTGGTCAAGGCAAACAAATGTCTGAATGCAATGGATCCTGGATGTGCTCCTGGCTCTTCCCCAGCCAGTGCAGCATTCCACACACTGGTGATCAGAAGACTGAGCCATTGCTGAGATGCTGTTGCAGTACAGAACCACCTGTCTGAATAAATAGCATGACTGAATAAACTGCTGCCTGGACAGTACAGAATGGATTCAATCATGGATCCTGTCCTGCAGATCCCTGGGTGCTCAGGGGAAGCAGCACTGCCAGGGGAGAGCTGAGAGCCTCTTGCCCCAAGCTCAGCCTTGCCCAGACACTTCCCCTCCCTCCCCTGGCTTCTTGCACAGCCAAGCAAGCTCCTGCACCAGGGTGTCTCTCACAGCACAGAGGTACAAGGCACTGTCAGAGACCTCCACTGCCTCCAGCTGCAGCAGGCTGTATTTCCCCGTGGTGTTCAGCAGCGTGGTCAGACGGCCGCTGGGCTTGGGGCCAGCTGCTGCCTGGTAGGAGAGCAGCTGGGGAGCTTGGCCTTTCCTCTGCTGGTACCAGAACAAGTAAGGACTGGAGGATGTCTGGTATGTGCATTTGGTGTGGAAGGTGTCTCTCTGCTTCACTGTGACTTGTCCTTCTTGCTGGGTGACAGTGACCTGCTCCATGGTGCCGGGAAGAGAGCAAGGAAATGCCCCTTATTAGGGTACCTCACAGGGGCAGACCTGGAGAGGAAGTTTTCCCTCAGCCAGGGCAAGGCAGTGCTTACCCTGTGGTTGCCTGAGGAAGGCAGCCAGGAGGAGACAGGCGAGGCGCATGCTGAGAGCGCTGCTGCTGCGTGTCTGAGAGAGACTCCAAAGGCCACAGGGCCCAGCCAGAGCCCCACGAGAGCAGAGCTGCCGGAAATGACTCTGCCAGGGCCACAGCCACTGCCACGGGGAGGAGAAAAAGCTGCTGCTCAGCACACCTGCAGTGCCTGTGCTGTGGCATAGTTGAGGTTTGACAGGACTGCTGCAGATCACCCATTTCACAAAGCACACAGAAACACTCAGGATGCAAAAGACCCTCAGGCTCCCCAAGGGCAACCGAGAGCCCTACTCTACAAGGCTCGCCCCTAAACCCTCTCCCCAAGCCCCACAGCCAAACCACCTTTAAACACATCCAGGGTTGGGGACTCCACCACCTCCCTGTGCAGCTCTTCCCAATGCAGCAGCCCTGAGAGTCTCTCCAGAGGACGGACCTTTGCTGAGAGCCTGAGAAGCTACAGCATTCTATGGCCATGCCCACCAGTCAGAAGAGCCCACCGTGGCTTCAGGAGAAGTGGACCCCCGAGGGTGACACAGCCCAGTCGACGGGGAAGGGACTCAGCTAGCTTCAGCACTCCAAACGTCTGCTACAGCCTGAAGCAGCAGACTGAGGAGCTGCACAGCCCTGGCTGCCAGTTGGGAAAGCAGGAGCAGCGCCTCGCCGCATGCCTGCGTGACCCTGCCCGTGCGGGAGAGAAGAGGAGCCCTCACTTCTGCCGCTCCGTGCCCTCTGCCCCCCAGGCAAATCCAGAGCACCATCCCTGCCCTGTGCTCCAGAGCCGGCACCGCTCCCAGAGGGTCCTGACCGCTCCTTCGAGACAAGCAAAGGAGATGTTGCCTCTCCAGACAGCCGCGCCTCTGCGCCGGGGCTGTCCTCACCGGCCCCAAAGGTGGTTGCCGCGAGGGCCGACCCCAGCCAGGGACCAGCCCTACCAGCCCTGCCGGGTCCACCCCGCAGGAACGCTCCCTGCCGTCCCGAGGGAGCCGCCAGAGTCCTGCAAAGGGAACCTGCTTACCAGCTAGCCTACGCTCCGACCCCTCTCTGCTGCGGCGGGAGGCAGAAGGCTGCCCACACCCTCGCCCTCTGGACCAGCCCAGCAGCCAGCCCCGGCGACAGCAGCCTGCTGCAGCCTAGCACCTAACCTTGCTACAAACAAGGGACACAGTGTATGTTCCAGGTGCTTTCCACTCACTGACGCTCAGTCCCAAGCCCCCACCTCCAGCAGAGTAACATTTCGAGTTCAAGCCTCTGACACAGTGGAGTACTCTGTAGAGAGTTAAGCAGCTGTCGGCGTCCTGTCGAGTCGCCACCTGCTGGACACGCAGCAGACTTGCACCCTTTGTTCCAGTAATAGCAATTCATTCTGTAAAGATTCTAATTGAGTCCAAATGATAAATACTGAACCACTTATGGGATGTCTTTCACAGTCGGGCACTGGAATAGGGATATAAACTAGTGATTCATCAGTTATTGATAATTTTAGTAACCAATAAAATCGAAATTTCTATAATTCATATTTCCTATTCAGAAATTGAGAACCTCTTCATCACACCACTCTAAACCTACCCAGTCACAGCTTCAGGCCATTCCCTCTTCTAGCACTCATTACCTGTCAGAAGAGACCAGCACCAGCCTCTCTACAATGTCCTTTCAAGGTCCATGCAGACAGCCATGAGGTCTCCCCTCAGCCTCCTCTTTTCCAGACTAACCATCCCCAGCTCCCTCAGTCACTCCTCATAACATTTATTCTCCAGGCCCTTGACAGTTTCCTTGCCCTCCTCTGCACTCTCTCCAGCACCTCCACATCTCTCTTGTATTGAGGTGCCCAAAACTGAACACAAGACTCACCAGCGCTGAGTCCTAGGCTACAATCCCCTCCCTGCTCCTGCTGGACACAGCATTGCTGATCCCAGACAGGACACCATTGGCTTTCTTGGCCCGCTGGCAACACTGCTGGCTCCTGTTCAGCTGCTTGTCCAGCAGCACCCCCAGGTCCCTTTCTGCCAGCAGCTTTCCAGCCACATTGCCCCAAGCCTGCAGAATTGCTTGGGGTTGGTGTGACCCAAGCTCAGGACCTGGCCCTTGGCCTGGTTGCACCTCAGCCTGGGAATGTTGGCCGTGGCTCCAATCTCTCCAAGTCCCTGTGCAGAGCCTCCCTAGCCTCCTGCAGACCAACACTGCACCTAACTTCCTGTCATCTCTGAACTTACCACTGCCCCACTCTCTGTCTTCATCAAGGTCATCAATCAAGATGGGCAACAGAAGTGGTCCCAGCATGGAGCCCTGAGGAACATCACTTGTGACCAGCTGCCAGCTGGAGTTAACTCCACTGAGCACCACTCTTTGGGCCCTTTCCCCCAGCCAGTGCTTTATCCAGCAGAGCAGTGCTCAGCCAAGCCATGAGCAAGCAGCTTCTCCATGAGACTTCTGTGGGAAACAGTGGCAAAGGCTTTTCAGAAGTCCAGGCAGACAATAGCCACAACCTTTCCCTCATCCAGTAATTTGTCATCTTCTCAGGGAGGAAGATGAGGTTCACCAGGCAGGATCTGCCCTTCATAAGCCCCTGCTGAGTGGGCAGAGCCCCTAGCTGTTCTCTGCAGGTTGTGAAATGGTGCTTGAGCTAATCTGCTCCATGACCTTCCCTGGTACTGAGGTCAGTCTGACAGCTTTATAGTTTCCTGGGTGCTCCTTCCTTCCTTTCCTGGAGGTGGGAGCTACATTTGCTGCTCTCCAGTCCATTGGGACCTGTCCAGGTAGCCAGGACTTCAGGGAAATAATGGGAAGTGGCTTGGCCAGCAGTCTGCCAGCTCTCTCAGCACCCTTGGGTGTCTGCTGCTGGCACCTTGGATGGTTCCTTCCAGTGGGAACTGCAGCACAAATCCCTCGTGCACATAGTCTATGAAGCCAGAAAGGACTTGCAGCTGTGCCTGGCTCCATGTCCATCTCTCCACACCTCAGCAGCTTTCTCCCTGGGCTCATTCTCCTCCTCACTTGTCACCAGCTGCCAAAGGCTGCTCCATCGGTCTGACCAGGCTGCTATTACAGGCTGAAGGCTACATGAAGTTCCCAGCTGCAAGGCAAGAAAGGATTTCCCCTCCTTGGGCTGATATGCCCCAAAAAGTGATAGACAATGGAGTGGAACCGTTGCTGGTGATGCCAGGGACTGGTAGCAGTGGAGCATGAGCTCTGCAGGGACCAAAAGAGGAGAGGTGAGGAGAGAGGAGCTGCATTTCTGCGTCTCTATCCTGGAGAGATAGTATCATAGGATCAGTCAGGGTTGGAAGGGACCACAAGGATCCAACCCCCCTGTCATGGGCAGGGACACCCCACACTAGATCAGGCTGGCCAGAGCCTCATCCAGCCTGGGCTTAAACACCTCCAGGGACGCGGCCCCAACCACATCCCTGGACAACCCACTCCAGGCCTTCACCACTCTCATGGTGAAGAACTTCCTCCTCACCTCCAGCCTGAATCTCCCCACCTCCAGCAGGGTGTTGCCATCACCATGCATCTGCACTTGGGCTCACTCTGACCCTAGGACATTGCTTTCTGCTTCTTGCAGACAAAACTGCAGACACCAAGAGAAGTACAGCACAGGCAGGAGCAACACTGGATGGGGTCAGATGGGAGTATCACAAGACACACAGGTGGGGAGGCCAAAACTATTGACCATCAGAGTCAGATGAGGAGGGAAGCAAAGACACAGAAGCCCAGGGGGTCCAGCTCAGGACTGAGTGACCCAGGCTGACATCACTGCTCTGATCCAGACCCCTCCAACACCTGAGATGAGTCTTCTGCCTGCACTCCTGCATTCCTGCCCTGGAAATCCTGCATCCTTTCCACCCAGTGCTCAGAAGAAGCCTTTGCTGGGGCCTGGCACAGAGCTGAAGATGAAAAGGCAGCAGTGCAGGAGATGAAAGCACAGCCATGTCCTTAGCTGTGATGCTTTGCATTCAAGATGAGCTTGTGCAAAGATTGTTACCTCTGCCAAGGTGCCTCTGCTCCTGCAGCAATGAGGGGCAGGGAGAAAAGGCAGCCCAGGTCCTGCTCTCTCCTCCACTTCTCCTGCCTCCTTCTGCTTGGCAAGCAGGTGAGTCTGGAGCCCCTTCTGCTCCTCTTCCAAAAGGAGATCTCCCCTGGGAGCAGCTCTCAGCTGCTGCTGCCTCTCTTCTCTCCTGATGCTTGAGTCTTCTTGTGAGGAGAGAGGGAAGCAGGAGGAGGTGTGCTTAGGAAAGAGGCTGGGAGGTGGCTGAGGCAGCTTGTGGTGTGTGAACTGGGAGAGAGGCTCCCTGGGCCAGGCTACTCTTCACAGGGTACCAAAGTGTGGCTAGCCAGTAGCTAGGATCCAGCAGCCGGGAGATATCGTGCTGTACGGAAAGATAAGGGCTCTCTGGATGACCAATAGTGCTCAGGCCATAAACGTAAGCAGATGGAAGTGAGGCTGTAAACCAAAGCTATATCACGGTGTGTCGCTTCCCAACAAACGCCATTTGCTGTCCACCACATTGGTGTCAGCCTGCGGATTGACCAACTGGCCAGCACTCGATCACTTTACTGCTCTTGTACCAGGTCGTCACATAGGCCACAGGCAACAAGTGTTGCCGAAACCCGGGAACAACCTGGATTCAGCCAAACGGCGTCCGGAGCGGCAGCCCCAGCCCAGCGGGGAGGACGCTCCCAGGATCCGCGAGGGAAAAAGAGCTTTGCACAATTTGTGGATCGCCTCCACACAGCAATTGGCTCCTCGTCCCTGCCCGCGGAAGCAAAAGGCCCGGTTGTGGCGGAATGCTTGCGCCAGCAGTGTAATGCGACAACCAAGGAAATCTTACGGTCACTGCCAGCGGGGGCGAGCATCGCGGATATGATTAAACATGTCACCAAAGAACATCTAGCCCCGATTCAGGCAGCAGTGGCTGCAATGGCTACTGTGATGCTATGTTTTAAATGTGGACAGAAAGGTCATGTGGTGGCAAACTGCCCCCTTTTGGAGCACTTGCTCACGGTGCCTTCTCCACCAGAGAGCTGATTCAGAGGGCTGTGCTGGGCTTGCTGAAAGAAAGGACACCTTGCTAAGGAATGCAGATCTAAGGCCCAGGGAAAGGGGAGGGGGAGGGGGCAATCAGGCCGCACACAGCCCTCTCCCAGTTGGAATGCGAGGCGGCCCAACTACGCCAACCTCGGACGGGGTGTGACGTTTTCAAACCTGCCACCCCCACAACAAACTACCAACTTTATGGTCCAACCGACAGCCCAGCTGAATCAGCCCCCAACTCAGGAAGAGCAGCAACCACCCCTTGGGGGCGAGGCCCCAGGGTGGCCCTGGCAGGAAAATGTGACAGCCTGCCAAGATGGTAGAATTAAATGGTGTCCGCTTAAGTCTATTAAACCAGACCTTCGGGATAAAACTAATGAAAACTGTGAGTTTCTGTTCACAGGATCGGATCATTGGACGCCCCCGTAACCCGTACACCCCAGTGGCAAGTGAAGTCGACAGCTCGGAAAACATCCTGTCTGGGCCTGGGAGTTCCGCACTGGCAGAATCCAGACAACAGCAAAATGGCCTTCGCAGAAAGGGGCTACGATGCCTTTGTGTGATCTTGATCTTAGGGCTTACTGCTGTAGAGCAAGCAGAGCCAGATTACCACAGTCATCAGGCACATCAACCATTTAAATGGACTTTGTCCCAAGGGGATCGATCCACGGTCGTGAAAACCATTATAACAGTGGGGGCACCCACTTTTAAGGTCACACTGTGTGAGTTAGTGGGTGCAAAGGGAACATGTGATAAAGCACAACCATCGTTTTATCTGTGCCCTAGTTCCAACCCTGGAAAATCGTATTGCAATCTACCTGGACACTACTTCTGTGCGTACTGGGGTGGCGAGACGCTTGCTCACCCGTGGATCGAAGAACCTGGGATAGACCCTTATTTGAAGGTGTCCTGGAATCCCCACGAATGCAAACCCATTATGGGGCGTGCCCTTGATAGACACGGTACACTTCATGAGTTAATCTGGAATTGCACCATCTGGAATCTGAATGTTGCCCAACATCATGACCCTGGTTGGCTCGTAGGGAGGAGCTGGGGACTTTGGGTTTAGGAAGCAGGGAAAGACAGAGGTGGAGTGATTAACATCAAGAAGGAGGCGATCCTGAATGATCCGGAGCCTGTGGGTCCTAACCAAGCTGTGAAGGTAGAATGTGAAGATAGCATCAGAAATAGCAGCTTAAGCCCAGTCACTAGCGCTTCAGTAGAAAATAGTCATTTAGGTTTAGGCATAACAGCGAGCTCGAGAATAAAAGCCACACAAACTGTTCCGGCCTCGCATGAGAGCCTTGCAGAGGACTCCCTGTGGAAGTTGATACAGGTTAGTCACTCAGTGTTGAACGAAACAAGCCCGAACCTTACTGCACATTGTTGGCTGTGTTATGGGCAGACCACCCTTTTATGAAGCCGTGGGGATAGCAACACCAGTTCGGTACACGAGTGACACCAATCCAGCACAGTGCAAATGGAAGACTGAGAGGCAAGGAGTCACGCTGACACACGTGACAGGTAGAGGGGTATGTGTAGGTAATGTCCCTGAAGCAAAGAAGAAGTTCTGTGTACAAGATGGTATGTTAGATCTAAGAGACCTGCAAAATGGCTATTACCAGCTGAAAACACAAAATGGGTGTGTTCTATGATAGGAGTTACACCCTGTTTAGTGTTAGATCACTTTAATGAATCAGATTATTGTGTGCAGGTAACCATAATCCCTAAAATGTTTTACCATTCGGAAGAATTTGCCTATAAATCACAGATTATTCTAGACCATTAGTTGTCAAGACGAGAACCCCTCACAGCATTAACGGTGGCTACTCTAATGACTATAGGGAGTGCGGGACTAGGTACAGGTGTCACATCTTTGGTGCAGCAGAGTAAGGAATTTCATGCCTTGAGAGCAGCAGTGGGTGAAGATTTAGCCAGAATTGAACAGTCGATTAGTGCCCTTGAAAAGTCAATGAGGGCATTGTCAGAGGTAGTTTTGCAAAATGGCAGAGGATTGGATCTCTTGCTTCTACAGCGAGGTGGATTGTGTGTTGCACTGGTATACCCCACCTGGAGTACTGCCTCCAGTTCTGGAGACCCTATTACAAGAGGGATCTGGAGGTGCTGGAAGGTGTCCAGAGAAGGGCCACGAGGATGATCAGAGGGCTGGAGCACCTCTCCTGTGAGGACAGACTGAAGGAGTTGGGGCTGTTCAGTCTGGAGAAGAGAAGGCTCCAAGGTGACCTCATTGTGGCCTTCCAGTATCTGAAGGGGGCCTACAAGAAGGCTGGGGAGGGACTTCTCAGGCCATCAGGTAGTGATAGGACATGGGGGAATGGAATGAAGCTGGAGGTGGGGAGATTCAGGCTGGAGGTGAGGAGGAAGTTCTTCACCATGAGAGTGGTGAAGGTCTGGAATGGGTTGTCCAGGGAGGTGGTTGAGGCCCCGTCCCTGGGGGTGTTTAAGCCCAGGCTGGATGAGGCTCTGGCCAGCCTGATCTAGTGCAGGGTGTCCCTGCCCATGGCAGGGGGGTTGGAACTAGATGATCCTTGTGGTCCCTTCCAACCCTGACTGAAACTATGAAACTATGAAACTATATCTACCCTGATAAGGCCGATGGCAATGATTGTGGTGACACTGATCTTTGCACCCTGCATACTGAACAGGCTCATGTCCTTCGTCAAGAGTCGGTTGGGAAAGGTTAACATCATGCTTGTAGAAGATCAGCAACTGCTTTAGAAAGGCCTTCGATCGGTCCCTCTCCAGTCACCTCCGGTTGCTTCTAAATTTGCACTTGCTCAGTGTGCCTTACTGCAGCATTGTAGCACAGAGTTTATGTTTTTATACTTTTATACTGTGATATTTTTATAGTTTTATAGTTTTATAGTTTCAACCTTTTGTAGCTGAGCACAGTACACCTCAGGTTTTTATGATGTATATCTTTTAAGACTACTATAAATTATAGCATTAGGATGAGGATAGAATTTTTATATATATTGGGTATATTTTAGGTACTTTAGTTATTCATAGTGGGGGAAATGTGGCTAGCCAGTAGCTAGGGTCCAGCAGCCCGGGAGATATCGCGCTGCCCGGAAAGATAAGGGCTCTCTGGATGACCAATAGTGCTCAGGCCATAAACGTAAGCAGATGGAAGTGAGGCTGTAAACCAAAGCTATGTCACGGTGTGTCGCTTCCCAACAAACGCCATTTGCTGTCCACCACATTGGTGTCAGCCTGCGGATTGACCAACTGGCCAGCACTCGATCACTTTACTGCTCTTGAACCAGGTCGTCACATAGGCAACACCCAAGGCCCTGTGGCTGCTGCACAGCTTCCAGCTCCCCACTGAGTCTTGGCCTTGGCTCCTTTGGCACAGTGTCACCAGGCTGCTCCTCCCCCAGCTGCCTTCTCTGCTTCCTCCCTGCCCTCTCTGCCAGCTGCACCTCCAGCCTCCAGCCATGTCCTGCTACAGCCAGTGCCTGCCCTGCCGGCCCTGCGGCCCAAGCCCGCTGGCCAGCAGCTGCACTGAGGCCTGTGTCAGGCAGTGCCAGAGCTCCACTGTGGCCATTGAGCCTCCTGCTGCGCTGCTGACCCTGCCCGGCCCCAGCCTCAGCTCCTTCCCGCACAACACCCTTGTGGGCTCCTCCAGCTCCGCTGCTGTTGGCAGCATCCTCAGCTGTGAGGGAGTGCCCATCAGCTCTGGCTGCTGGGACCTCGCTGGCATTGCCAGCCGCTCCTATGGCAGAAGGTGCCTGCGCTGACAGAGCTGCTGGGGAAGCCCCAGGGACACACCTCCAGGAGCTCAGCAGATGCTGCTGGCCCAAGGATGCACACCCTGGAGGTCTTTGCAGCACAGCTGCTGGCCTTTGCCTTTGCCTTTCCTTCTTTGCTTTGCTGCCCCTAGGCAAAAAGCTGCCCAACAAATCCATCCTGCTGGCAGCCATCTCTCTGCTCTTCCTCTAGGAGGGATGCAGATCCTGTGCAGGAACTGGAGCGTGGCCAAGGGCCACAGACTCTGGTGTGTTTTGGGGCATTCCTGCTCTGCTGTCCTCCACTGGCAGTGACTTTGGTTTTTCCTTTTGACTGATTAAAGTTCTGCTGCCATCAAGCCTGGCCTCTGTGTGGTCCTCTCCTGTCTGGACACTGTCCACGGAGTGGAAGGAAAGACAGCTGGGATGGGGGCACATAAGGAAGCTGCCTGAGCAGCAAGAGACCTGGTTAGAAGAGCTAAAGCTCAGGTGGAATTCAATCTAGCCAGGGAGAGCAATGGGAGCAGCAACAGTCTCTTCAGGTAGATGAATGGCAAAGGGAAGACTAAGGCAGGTGTGGGCCCCTCAGAAAGGAAAGGGCAAAACTGGTGGCAAGTGCCATGGAGAAGGCTGAGGTCCTCAGCAACTTCTTTACCTCAGTCTCCACTGGCAAGGGCTCCAGCCACACCCCCAGAGTCACAGAAGATAATGGCAGGGGCTGGAAGAAGGAACTGCCCATGGTGAGGGAAGATCTCCTAAAGGACTTGAGAGTGTACAGGGCCATGGGAGCCAATGGGATACACCCACAGGTGCTGAGGGAACTGGGGATTAGGTCACTGAACCTCTCTATTGTATTGCAAAAGCTGTGGCAGGCAGGGGAAGTCCCCACCGAGTGGAAAAGGGGAAACATAAGCTCCATGTCCAACAAGGGAAAGAAGGATGACCCAGGGAACTTTAAGCCAGGCAGCCTCACCTCTGTGCCTGGTAAGATCATGGAGCAGATCCTCCTGGGGGCACTGCTGAAGCAGAAGAATAACAAAGAGGTGATTGGATGCAACCAACACAGCTGCACCAAGGGCAGATCCTGCCTGAGAAACCTGGTGGCCTTCTGTGCCAGGGTCACAACATCAATGAAGAAAGGAAGAGCAACTGAGGTCATTGACCTGGTCCTGAGCAAAGGCTTCGACACTGCCCTGCACCACATCCTGGGCTCCAAGCTGGCAAGATATGGGATTGATGGGTGGACCACGGGGGGGACACGGAGCTGGCTTGATGGCCACACCCAAAGGGTGGCAGTCAATGGTCCATGTCCAGGTGGAAGCCAGTGACCAGCAGAGTCCCTCAGGGATCAGTCCTGGGGACCAGGCTTCTTTCCATCTTTGCTGCCATCATGGACAGAGGCACTGAGGCAGCCTCAGGAAGTTTGGTGACAACACCAAGCTGTGTGGTGCAGCAGCAACCTCATATCCCATCTCCTGCCATGACAACCCAGATCTCTTGACAAGATTGTACAGCTCTCCAGAGGAATGCTGCCAGAAGCTGATGAAAAAAAGCTTCCTCCCCACTACTCAGCTCTGGAGGATACTGATCCCAGCTGTGGACCCCAGGGATGTGGGAGCTATGGAAGTCCTGGAGAGAATCCACTGAAGGGGCAGAAAGAATCAGCTGGAGAATCTCTTCTGAGAGGAAAAGCTGGGAGAGCTGGGACTGCTCAGCACAGAGAAGAGATACTGGGGTGGGATCTTATGAAGAGCAGAGACACCTAAAGGGAGGGGAGATGTCAGGTGCCCAGCAAGCCAGAGATCAGAACCTCCTCACTAGAGAGAGGAAAAGACAATGAGAGGCTGGTGGGGGGAGATGAGGACAGGGAGATCTTCAGTCAGTCCTGTCACAGGCAGATCAGACTTGAATTGGGGAAATTATCGAATGGATCAGCAATCAATGAGGATAATGAGAAACACCCCCAAATCTCAAAACACCTTCCCCATCCTCCCTTCTGTCTGGGATCAGCTCCCTGCTGCTTTGCTCTTATGTCCTCCTCCCACCACCCTCCCCAAGAGACACAGAGGGCAGGCAATTTGGTCAGTTCCTCTCAGGCTGTCACTGCTGCTTCCTCTTCCTCAAGGAGATGACTTCTCACTCTCTTCCCCTGCTCCTGTGTGGGGCAGTTGGTCCTCCATGAACTTCTCCAGTGGGAGTATTTCCCTTGGGCTGCATGAGCTGCTTGACCAATTGCCCCAGGGGGAGTTGCTTCCCTGGGGCCCAGTCCTTCGGGAGCAAATTGCTCCAATGTGTGTCCCCCACAGGGTCACAAGTCCTGCCAGGAGCCTGCTCTGGTGTGGGCTCCTCTTTAGAGGGTCCTCTTGACAGGGAGCCTGACAGGAGCCTGCTCCAAGGACAGCTTTCCATGGGGTCACACCTGCTCCAGCCTGGGATCCTCCACAGGCTTTTGGCTCCAGTATTAACCTCCATGGGCTGCAGGGAGACAACCTGCCTCCCCTGGGGCTCTGCATGGGCTGCTTCAGTGCCTGGAGCACCTCCTCCCCATCTCCTCCACTGACTTTCCCCTCCCTGCAACAGGTTGTCACACAGGCCCTACCCCATCACTGATGGGCTCAGCCTTGGACACAACCCTGGGATGCTCCACAGGCTCTGTTCAACCTGGCAGAAGGTTCTAAAATCTTCTCACAGGAGCCACCCCTGTAGACCCACCCACTGCCAAAACCTTCCCACACAAACCCAGCAGAGAGGGTGCAAAGGAAATGGAGGCAGGCTCTTTTCAGAGGTGCCCAGGGACAGAATCACAGGCAGTGGGCAGAGAGCTGGAGCCCAGGAAGCTCTGTCTGAATCATCAGGAAAGGCTTTAATGGATGTGGGAGAGCAAGCACTGGCATTGGCTTGGGGGCTGGGGGATGAGGGGGGGACACAAGTGGCCAATTCATCATTCCCAGAGGAAGGAGAGAGTAGGGAGCACAGCAGTGAGGCCCTTTCAGGCACTGCCCCTTGCAGCTGAGGGAGACATCCCTGGCTCCTGCACAGCCAGTGGGGATCAAACCTGGAAGAGATGTTCTCCTGGTTTCAGTAGCTCTGTGCTGGAAGAAAGAGGCAGCCCAAGAGCTTCTGCTCAGCATCTCTCCACCTGCACTTGCAATGGAGGCCATGGCCATCAGCCAAGGACAAGGACAGCAAGGGCAGGACTCCCACACGCCCTCTATACCCAAACAGCTGATAAGGAACCTCCCTTGTCATTGTTAGCTGGAATGCATGAGGGGGTGGATGGACCTGAAGGAGGGCAGGATTAGATAGATAAGCTTTGCCTAGAGAGGAGGCACCAGGACTTTCTGTGAGATACTTCTGTGGTTCTCAGGTAGATCACCTTGGTATTGCTAGGAAGCACCTGGACTCCCTGTGCAACATCAGCACTCCTCTGGCATTTGAGAGAGAGAACTGTTAGCATAGAAGCCTGCACTGAACCCTCTGGAGACACACAGGCTTTGGGAAGGATTCCCCATGGTCCAGGGCTGTAATCAAAGCATAATATGAGAAACTGACTGAGTTTCTTGTCCTTCTCTGAATCACTGAGGTCTCTCACAGGTTGATGTGGAGAGGACTTAGCCAGGCCACACACCAGGGCTCTCCTGCCCCTCACACAGCTTCTTGCACAGCCAAGCAAGCTCCTGCACCAGGGTGTCTCTCACAGCACAGAGGTACAAGGCACTGTCAGAGACCTCCACTGCCTCCAGCTGTATTTCCAAGTGGTGTTCAGCAGCGTGGTCAGACGGCCGCTGGGCTTGGGGCCAGCTACTGCCTGGTAGGAGAGCAGCTGGGGAGCTTGGCCTTTCCTCTGCTGGTACCAGAACAAGGCATCAATGGTAGGTGACTGGTAAGTGCATTTGGTGTGGAAGGTGTCTCTTTCCTTCACTGTGACTTGTCCTTCTTTGCTGGGTGACAGTGACCTGCCCCATGGTGCCTGGAAGAGAGCAAAGGATAGAGACTGTGGAGGGAAAGAGTCTGATGTGCAGAACAAGTGGAGATGGAAAGTTTCAGAGGAGAAGGCTCCCACAGCACAGGAATGCCAATTCCCTCCCACAGAGATACCCCAGAGAGAGCTGAGCTTTCACCCAGCTCTTCCCTCCTGTCTCTTCTGCTGCCCAGAGTCTCCAGGGAACAGCCTGTAACAGCTCTTGGAGCTCCTGGAGGATGCTTTCCACTTTTCCTCATTCCTTCTTCTCTGGGATAGCTACGGAGTTGTGGAAGGGAGGGAAAAGGAATCCCTGCCCTGCAGACATGCAGGAAAAATGGAGAGGCAGGGCCTGCTGAATGACATGGGCCAGGCAGGAGAGGGACTGGGACAAGATCAGAATGTCAGTGGCTTGAGAGAGCTTTCATGTCCCTGCCTCAGCTCTCCAAAGCCCTCTGTGTCTGGGCTGCAAGGTGAGAAAATGTGCAGTGCTGAGAGGCAAAAGAGCTTCTGCAGTGCCATGGCTGTGCAACACTGGGCCCAGAGAGAGCAGCCGAGAGGGGCTGAGAGAGGTGGACACTTGGCAAGAGGAGAGGAAGGCAAGAGGGCTGAGATGGTGAGGAGAGGAGCTGCTGCTTCTGCATCTGAGCTCTGCTGTTCCAGCAGCAGCAGCAGCCCCTTGAGAAAGCAGCTGCAAAGCCAGCTGTGTGAGCTGAGGCTTCCCAAGCCTGGCCCCTAAGTGCAGAGCAGCTCCTGCAGAGCTCTGCTGAGGGGCTGAGGGGGCCCTGGGCAGAAGAGGAACCATGCTTGCAGGGCAAGGCAGTGCTTACCCTGTGGTTGCCTGAGGAAGGCAGCCAGGAGGAGACAGGCGAGGCGCATGCTGAGAGCGCTGCTGCTGCGTGTCTGAGAGAGACTCCAAAGGCCACAGGGCCCAGCCAGAGCCCCACGAGAGCAGAGCTGCCGGAAATGACTCTGCCAGGGCCACAGCCACTGCCACGGGGAGGAGAAAAAGCTGCTGCTCAGCACACCTGCAGTGCCTGTGCTGTGGTCTCCTCCAGCAGAGGAGGAGGCTGTCCTCCACTGGCAGTGACTTTGGTTTTTCCTTCTGACTGATTAAAGTTCTGCTGCATTCCAGCCTGGCCTTGTTGTAGTTTATCAATGTATTGGCTGGAAATATGATAAAATATGAATAGTATTTATTGAATATCAAAATTGCTTTCCCAAGCCAATTTATTCAGGGTCGTTTGCCTGGTCAATGACAGGTTGCTGACACACGGCAGAAGGCTAACAAACAGTAGAGTAACAGTCTAGAACAATCAGAACTTGGAATACAGAGGAACAAACTGGAATCTGCCTATGCACACGAAACCAAGCAGCAATCCTGCCTCGGGTGGTGCAGAGGAACCACCATGGAGTTCACAAGGGATCTAACTAAGAGGTACCGAGCTATAAACCTCGGAGGTAACCAGGTGAAACCTCGTGTTTTACTCATGCAGGCTGCTGTAGTGAAGGCCCAACTCCAGCACTAGGCTGCTAAAAGAAAAGAAGCTAATTGCTCTGAAGATAGGAGCCAGTAGGGTGCTTGTCGCTGCCTTGAATCCCAGTAACGAACGGGGGAGAGAGGGGAGAGAGTAAGGAGCGTGCAAGCTATGAGTGTGAGGAGCTAGGAGCAAAGGGTAAAGGAGGTCTTCCCCTATCAATTCCCTTTCTGCAAGGGCCCAATGGCACAGCAGCCATTCACATCCTGCCAAGCAATTCAAAATGCTCAGGTGGTGAGTAAACTGCACACACCTTCTCTCATGGGGTCTGACACGTGCAGTCGCCTCTCTGCAACGTCAGGCTTGGGGATCAACTTCCACTCCCCTCCAGGCAGCCCTAATGGCGCTGCCTATTAGGCTCCTCGACCTCAACCTGGACCCTGCAACACAGAGGGAGGACAAAGGGGCAGTAGCTCAAAAGAGATTCAGCTGTCTTGTTAATGCCTCATCCAGGACACGCCTCTGTGTGGTCCTTTGCTGTCTGGACACTGTACATGGAGTGGAAGGAAAGACAGCTGGGATGGGGGCACATAAGGAAGCTGCCTGAGAGGCAAGAGACCTGGTTAGAAGAGCTAAAGCTCAGTTGGAATTCAATCTAGCCAGGGAGAGCATTGGGAAGAGCAACAGTCTCTTCAGGTAGATGAATGGCAAAGGGAAGACTAAGGCAGGTGTGGGCCCCTCAGAAAGGAAAGGGCAGAACTGGTGGCAAGTGCCATGGAGAAGGCTGAGGTCCTCAGCAACTTCTTTACCTCAGTCTCCACTGGCAAGGGCTCCAGCCACACTCCCAGAGTCACAGAAGATAATGGCAGGGGCTGGAAGAAGGAACTGCCCTTTGTGAGGGAAGATCTCCTAAAGGACTTGAGAGTGTACAGGGCCATGGGAGCCAATGGGATACACCCACAGGTGCTGAGGGAACTGGGGAGGAGGTCACTGAACCTCTCTATTGTATTGCAAAAGCTGTGGCAGGCTGGGGAAGTCCCCACTGAGTGGAAAATGCCTCTGGCCAGTGCTAGGAGGAACAGAAGGAATGGCAGCAGCAGAGGCCAGCTGCTGGCAAGCTGACCACAAGTGAGCACACGAGCAGGTTGGGAGTGAGGAAGAGAAGGAAGAAGAAAGGGAAGGAGAGAGGGAAGAAGAAAGACCTGGCAGATCCTGAGCAAGGGAAGCCTTGGGGGAACTGAGAAGGACTGCAGGGCCCCTTCCTGGCAGCACAGCCCCAGCAAAGCTCACTGTGTGGCCCAGGTGAAGATCACTTCCTGCACTGCACCCATCCAGCACTTGAGCTGAGGCCTCTGCTGGCACTGCCACATTCCTGCCATGGCCATGCTGGGGTCTCTGAGGCCCAGCACTCAGAAGCTGCCTCCTCCCGGGCACGAGGCAGGCAATGAAAAGGCAGCCCTGGGAAAACAAGCACCCAGCCCATGCCCTCAGCTGGGATCTTTCCTCTTCAGCAGCAGCAGCAGCACCTTCACAAATGGCCACTCCAGAGCCATTCAGTTTCCCACAGCCCAGCCTCTGCCTCCACCTGCATCCTGCTTTGGTGTCATTGCCTCAGGTTGCTGTGTAAGCAAGGCATTGGCTTGGGGGCTGGGGGATGAGGGGGGGACACAAGTGGCCAATTCATCCTTCCCAGAGGAAGGAGAGAGTAGGGAGCACAGCAGTGAGGCCCTTTCAGGCACTGCCCCTTGCAGCTGAGGGAGACATCCCTGGCTCCTGCACAGGCAGTGGGGATCAAACCTGGAAGAGATGTTCTCCTGGTTTCAGTAGCTCTGTGCTGGAAGAAAGAGGCAGCCCAAGAGCTGCTGCTCAGCATCTCTCCCCCTGCACTTGCAATGGAGGCCATGGCCATCAGCCAAGGACAAGGACAGCAAGGGCAGGACTCCCACACGCCCTCTATTACGCAAACAGCTGCTAAGGTACCTCCCGTGTCATTGTTAGCTGGAATGCAGGAGGGAGGTGGGTGGACCTGAAGGAGGGCAGGATTAGATAGATAAGCTTTGCCTAGAGAGGAGGCACCAGGACTTTCTGTGAGATACTTCTGTGGTTCTCAGATAGATCACCTTGGTATTGCTAGGAAGCACCTGGACTCCCTGTGCAGCATCAGCACTCCTCTGGCATTTGAGAGAGAGAACTGTTAGCATAGAAGCCTGCACTGAACCCTCTGGAGACACACAGGCTTTGGGAAGGATCCCCCATGGTCCTGTTCTGTAATCAAAGCATAATATGAGAAACTGACTGAGTTTCTTGTCCTTCTCTGAATCACTGAGGTCTCTCACAGGTTGATGTGGAGAGGACTTAGCCAGGCCACACACCAGGGCTCTCCTGCCCCTCACACAGCTTCTTGCACAGCCAAGCAAGCTCCTGCACCAGGGTGTCTCTCACAGCACAGAGGTACAAGGCACTGTCAGAGACCTCCACTGCCTCCAGCTGCAGCAGGCTGTATTTCCCTGTGGTGTTCAGCAGCGTGGTCAGACGGCCGCTGGGCTTGGGGCCAGCTACTGCCTGGTAGGAGAGCAGCTGGGGAGCTTGGCCTTTCCTCTGCTGGTACCAGAGCAAGGCATCAATGGTAGGTGACTGGTAAGTGCATTTGGTGTGGAAGGTGTCTCTTTCCTTCACTGTGACTTGTCCTTCTTGCTGGGTGACAGTGACCTGCCCCATGGTGCCTGGAAGAGAGCAAAGGATAGAGACTGTGGAGGGAAAGATTTGATATGCAGAGCAAGTGGAGATGGAAAGTTTCAGAGGAGAAGGCTCCCACAGCACAGGAATGCCAATTCCCTCCACAGAGATACCCCAGAGAGAGCTGAGCTTTCACCCAGCTCTTCCCTCCTGTCTCTTCTGCTGCCCAGAGTCTCCAGGGAGCAGTCTGTAACAGCTCTTGGAGCTCCTGGAGGATGCTTTCCACTTTTCCTCATTCCTTCTTCTCTGGGATAGCTACGGAGTTGTGGAAGGGAGGGAAAAGGAATCCCTGCCCTGCAGACATGCAGGAAAAATGGAGAGGCAGGGCCTGCTGAATGACATGGGCCAGCCAGGAGAGGGACTGGGACAAGATCAGAATGTCAGTGGCTTGAGAGAGCTTTCATGTCCCTGCCTCAGCTCTCCAAAGCCCTCTGTGTCTGGGCTGCAAGGTGAGAAAATGTGCAGTGCTGAGAGGCCAAAGAGCTTCTGCAGTGCCATGGCTGTGCAATTCTGGGCCCAGAGAGAGCAGCCGAGAGGGGCTGAGAGAGGTGGACACTTGGCAAGAGGAGAGGAAGGCAAGAGGGCTGAGATGGTGAGGAGAGGAGCTGCTGCTTCTGCATCTGAGCTCTGCTGTTCCAGCAGCAGCAGCAGCCCCTTGAGAAAGCAGCTGCAAAGCCAGCTGTGTGAGCTGAGGCTTCCCAAGCCTGGCCCCTAAGTGCAGAGCAGCTCCTGCAGAGCTCTGCTGAGGGGCTGAGGGGGCCCTGGGCAGAAGAGGAACCATGCTTGCAGGGCAAGGCAGTGCTTACCCTGTGGTTGCCTGAGGAAGGCAGCCAGGAGGAGACAGGCGAGGCGCATGCTGAGAGCGCTGCTGCTGCGTGTCTGAGAGAGACTCCAAAGGCCACAGGGCCCAGCCAGAGCCCCACGAGAGCAGAGCTGCCGGAAATGACTCTGCCAGGGCCACAGCCACTGCCACGGGGAGGAGAAAAAAGCTGCTGCTCAGCACACCTGCAGTGCCTCTGCTGTGGTCTCCTCCAGCAGAGACACAGGTTGCTCCTGCAGCCAACAGCTGCTGCTGCTCCCAGGGGAGGGACAGAAGGGGGAGAGGCCTGCAGCTGGTGAGCAACCTCTCTGACACATTGCCCTCTGCATGTCTTGGGGATCCCTCTCCCTGATGCCTTTTGCCTCCTCTCTCTCCAAGCTCAAGATTCTGCTGCTCCCAGGGGAGGGAAAAAAGGGGGAGAGGTGACCAACCTCTCTGACATACTCTCCTCTGCAAGCCTACCTCTTGCCTCCTCTCTCAGTGGGCAGAAGCCTTTGTCTGGTTTGTCCTGTCCTTGCTCCTGCAGAGTGTCTAACCCTCGGCTCCTGTCAGCACTCCCCACCCACTTTGCCACTCCGTCCCCTCAGGCACTGCAGGGTTTCCCCCTCTATCCAGGAGAACTGATCTCAGTCAAGTTCCCTGTCACAGCACTCATCTCATATACCTCTCCTCTCCTCTCCTCTCCTCTCCTCTCCTCTCCTCTCCTCTCCTCTCCTCTCCTCTCCTCTCCTCTCCTCTCCGAACCTCTCCGAACCTCTCCGAACCTCTCCTCTCCGAACCTCTCCTCTCCGAACCTCTCCTCTCCGAACCTCTCCTCTCCTCTCCGAACCTCTCCTCTCCTCTCCTCTCCGAACCTCTCCTCTCCTCTCCGAACCTCACCCATCCCCTCCCCTCCCTTTCCCTGCCCTCCTCTCCGAACCTCTCCCCTCCTCTCTCCTCCCCAAACCTCTCCTCTCCTCTGTCACAGTTCAGAGCTAGTATCTTGCTTAGACACTGATTGTAAAGAGGAATTCTCCAGAGACTTCCAGTAGAAGCTAAATAATGTTTGAGATTGTACACAGAATTATAACCAGATAGAGGTTACTCTCATCAACTTGGTGTGTTGCTTCTGCCTCCTACATTTCCTCTCTCCCTCTGACCTCTTTTGACTATGTGAGTGAGGCAGAAGGACAAGTCATGGGAGGCATGGCAGGGGGTGGGAGGCAGAAGCAGGCAAGCTCCATGCAGCTGCCTTTGGGGTGGGAAGAGCTGAATTTGTACAAGGCAGTATTTCTGCTTAAACAATGCCAGCAAAACAGTGATGATGATTCAGATGATGATGAGGTGCAGATGGCTGAGATGCCCAGGAAAGACATTAGGCATAGAAGAAAGGATGATCTCAGAGGAGAAAGTGAAACAGTAATGAGCTGGTTTGCAAGGTGCTGTGACACAGGTGCAGCTGCTTTGCAAGTCAGCAATAAATCTCATGAACAGTTGAGATACCTTGCTAGAGACAGTGGCATTGATCAGTACACAGGGAGTCCCATTGCCAAGGCAGCCCTGTGGACATGCCTGTCATTGGCTGTGCTACTGCAGTATCCATCTGGGCACGATTTACCATGGAGCCCTCAGCAATGCTCCACTACTGAAGAGGGCATCAAGTGTTTGCAGGAGTGTGCTGTGAGAGAGATGATTTGTGGCAACCCTGATGATATTCATGTGGGAACAGCTCTTTCAAGCTGAAGATAAAGGATGGCATGAATGAACTGAAGGAAGAATTGAAGACCTCCATGCCCAAATTGGTGAAGGGGGATGAGACCAGCCCTTCCTCTCCTGAATGGGTCCATGTCTGGGCAATGGGAAATGACATCCTCCTGGGAGGCCACTTGGAACTAGGCCAGTTCAAAGCAGACCTCAACAATCACGTGGGTCTCCTCGGATAACCCTGCGTGAGCAATCTGCTGAGATCATGCACACGTGGGATGGGCAACCACCTCTGATCTTTTGAGGAGAGTGCAGGAGCTGCAGAGTGGCAAACCCAGAGGAACACTAGCACAAAGGAGTCTGCCTCACTTTCCCACAATGGTTCAGGTTGCTCAGCCATGGTTCTGACAATAACACTAAAGACTGTGCCAACTGTAGATGCAGTGCTCAGAATTAGAGGCGCCCTACCTCCTGCCAGGAGGAGGAGTGGAGATAACAGAGTCTATTGGAAAGTGTTCATGAGGTGTCCAGAAGCACAGGCCTTGGTTGACACAGGTGCTCAGTGTAGCCTAACACCATGCAATTGTAAAGGTGCAGACTCCATAACCCTTTCAGAAAGTACTGGTGGGTCTCAAGAGCTGCCCCTGTTGCAAGCTGAAGTAAGACCAACTGGGAAGGGGTGGAAGAAACAAAGCACTGCCGCTGGTCCAGATGCACCTTGCATTGTGGGAAGTGGCTTCCTGAGAGAGGGGCAGGTCCAAGATCCTGAGGGATACAAATGGGCTTTTGGAATAGCAACTGTAGGAATGGATGGAGGCAAAGGAAAGCTGTCCACTAGACCTGACCTCTCAGCCGCATCTGCAGCTGTGGGACAGCATGAGACAGAGGATGTGTCTCCCCTGAGCCTCCTCTTCTCCTTACTTCTAGCCCTTAGCAAGCAATGCAGCCAAATAATTTTCTCTCTTGTTCTAACATGCCTGAGGTTGAGAAGGGCCTCTGCAGATCACCCATGCCAAGTCCCTGCCCAAAGCAGCTCTAATCACATCAGCGATCAGGGCAAGATCCTGCACAATCACAGGATCACAGCATGCTAGGGGTTGGAAGGGACCTTCAAACCTCTCTGGGCAGCCTCTTCCACTGCTCTGTGACCCTCACAGTGAAGTTCCCCCTCGTGTTGAGGTGGAACCTCCTGTGCTGTAGGTTAGAGCCATGACCCCTTGTCCCACCACAGGGTGCAGTGGGCAGAGCCTGTCCCCTCCCTCTTGATACTCAGCCCTCAGATATTTATAAACATTTACTAAATCCCCTCTCAGGCTTCTCTCCAGAGCCTCAGGGCTCTTAGCCTCTCCTCACCAGGCAGTGCTGCCGTCCCTTCAGCATCCTGGCAGCCCTTCCTTGGACTCTCTCCAGCAGGTCCCTGTCCCTCTTGAACTGAGGAGCCCAAAACTGGATGCAATATTCCAGGGGAGGTCTCAGCAGGGCAGAGTAAAGAGGGAGAAGAACCTCCCTTGGTCGCTGGACACACTCTTAATGCCCCCCAGGATCCCATTTGCCTTCTTGGACACCAGGGCACATTGCTGTCCCATGGAGAGCTTGTTGGCCACCAGGACTCCCAGCTCCTTCTCCACAGAGCTGCTCTCCAGCAGATCCCCTCCCATCCTGTACTGCTGCAGTTCATACAACATCTCTGTAAGGTGCATTCCAGTGCTGGAGAATTTTCAGATTCAAACTAAAGTGTAAAGTGAGTGAACTTTCTAGTACCTAGAGTGAATTTCCCAGGTCCTAAATGTTATCTGTTTATCTATTTCCCCAGTCCCTGGCTCCCAGCTCTCTCTTGCACTCCAGTCTCTCCAGTCCCTGGCTCCAAGCTCTCCCTTTCACTCCAGGCTCTCCACTCCCTGGCTCCCAGCTTTCCCTTTCACTCCAGTCTTTCCACTCCCTGGCTCCCATCTCTCTCTTTCACTCCAGGCTCTCCAGTCCCTGGCTCCCAGCTCTCTCTTGCACTCCAGGCTCTCCAGTTACTGCACTCACATAGGGAAGCTACACAGAAGATGTTTAATACAGGATTTATTTAAGGCCCTGGGAGATCTGGTTGAAGGGTCAGGTGCACAAATAATTTCTTCATCAATACCCTGTGTTGCAGGAGGGAATGCCAGAAGGAACAGGTCAGCAGCTGCAGTCAACAAGTGGCTCAGAGGCTGGTGCAGCCAAAAGAATGTTGGGTTTTTCGATCTTGGAGAACTTTCTACTGCAGCAGGTCAGCTGGCAACAGATGCAGTCCATCTGTCCCAGAGGAGGGGAAGGGTCACAGTGTACGAGAATGGCCTGTCCCCCAAAGGGAAAAAGATTCTGGGCAGGGAATTGGCAGGTCTCATTGACAGGGCTTTAAACTAGCTTCGAAGGGGGAAGGGGCTGGAACCAGTCCCCTCAGGCAGGAGTCTGGGGGTGATAAGCTAGAGCCAGAGGTGAAACCAGCAGCCCAGCTGCAGTGCATGTACACTAATGCACGAAGCATGGGTAACAAACAAGAGGAGCTGGAAGCCCTGTTGCAGCAGGAGAGTTATGATGTAGTTGCCATCACAGAGACGTGGTGGGACGACTCACATGACTGGAGCGCTGCAATTGATGGCTACAGGCTGTTCAGGAGAGACAGGCAAGGAAGAAGGGGTGGAGGGGTGGCCCTGTACATCAGGGAGGCACTAGATGCCGTTGAGATGGAGATCAGGGACGATCGGGTTGAGTGCTTGTGGGGGAGAATTAGAGGGAAGAGCAGCAGGGCAGACATCCTGGTTGGAGTCTGTTATAGACCACCCAACCAGGAGGAAGATGTCGATGAAGCATTCTATAGGCAGCTTAAGGCTGTCTCCAGATCGCCTGACCTCATTCTCATGGGCGACTTCAGCCTGCCTGATATCTGCTGGGATCTCAACACAGCAGAGAGGAGGCAGTCTAGGAAGTTCTTAGAGTGCATGGAGGACAGCTTCTTATCCCAGGTGCTGCACGAACCTACCAGGGGTAAGGCTCTGCTTGACCTCCTCTTCACCAAGAGGGAAGGGCTGGTGGGGGATGTGGTGGTCGGAGGGTGTTTAGGCACCAGTGACCAGGAGATAATTGAGTTGTCAGTACTCAGCCAAGCTACGAGGGGCAGCAAGAAGACCTCCACTCTGGACTTCAGGAGGCAGACTTCAGGCTACTCAAGGAACTAACTCAGAAGGTTCCTTGGGAAACAGCCCTTAAAAATAAAGGGGTCCAGGAGAGCTGGAGCTGCTTCAAGGAAGAACTCTTGAAGGTGCAGGAACAGGCTGTGCCAGTGTGCCGGAAGATGAGCCCCGGGGCAGATGGCCTGGATGGGTAATGAACTTTTAATAGAACTAAGGGGAAAAAAGAGGGTGTATCATCTTTGGAAGCAAGGGGAGGCAACCCATGGAATGTTTAGGGATGTTGACAGGTCTTGTAGGAAGAAAATTAGGGAGGCAAAAGCACATTTGGATCTCATACTGGCCTCTGCTGTGAAGGACAACAAAAAGTCCTTCTATAAATACATCAATAGCAAGAGGAAGGGCAAGGACAACCTCCACTCCTTGGTGGGCACGGAGGGGAACGTTGTAACAAAGGATGAGGAAAAGGCAGAGGTGCTTAACACCTTCTGTGCCTCAATTTTTACTAGCAGGGCAGAACGTCGTCCAGACATCTTGGCTTGCAGAGCTGGCAGAAGGAGCCAGGGAGCTGCATAGTTCCCCTGTGTTCCAGGATGGGGCAGTTAGAGATCTCCTCAGCCCCTTGGACGCCCACAAGTCCATGGGGCCAGATGGGATCCATCCTAGGGTGCTGAGAGAGCTGGCAGATGAGCTGTCCAAGCCACTCTCCATCATATTTAAGCAGTCCTGGTTCACTGGAGAGGTCCCAGAAGATTGGAAACTGCCAAGGTGGTGCCCATCCACAAGCAGGGCCGGTTGGAAGAGCCAGGGAATGATAGGCCTGTCAGCCTGACCTCAGTGCCAGGCAAGGTTATGGAACAGGTCATCCTGAGTGTGATCACACAGCACTGACAGGATGGCCAAGGGATCAGGCCCAGCCAGCATGGATTTAGGAAGGGCAGGTCCTGCCCTGACCAATCTGATCTCCTTCTATGCCCTGGTGACTGCCTGGTGGATGTGGGGCAGGCTGTGGATGTGGTCTACCTGGACCTCAGCAAGGCCTTTGACACCGTGACCTACAGCAAACTCCTGGCCAAGCTGGCAGCCCCTGGCTTGGACAGCAGCACTCTGAGCTGGGTTAGGAACTGGCTGGAGGCTGAGCCCAGAGAGTGGTGGTGAATGGTGCCACAGCCAGCTGGCAGCCAGGCACTAGTGGTGTGCCCCAGGGATTGGTGCTGGGCCCCATCCTTTTCAATATCCTTATTGATGATCTGGATGAGGGCATTGAGTCCATCATCAGTAAATTTGCAGACGACACCAAGCTGGGGGCAGGAGTTCATCTGCTGGAGGGCAGAGAGGCTTTGCAGAGGGACCTCGACAGGCTGGACAGATGGGCAGAGGCCAAGGGCAGGAGATTGAACACATCCAAGTGCCGGGTTCTGCACATTGGCCACAGCAGCCCCAGGCAGTGCTACAGGCTGGGGTCAGAGTGGCTGGAGAGCTCCCAAACAGAGAGGGACCTGGGGGTGCTGGTCAATGGAAGGCTGAACATGAGCCTGTAGTGTGCCCAGGCAGCCAAGAGGGCCAATGGCATCCTGGGCTACCTCAGGAACAGTGTGGCCAGCAGGAGCAGGGAGGTCATTCTGCCCCTGTACACTGCACTGGTTAGGCCACACCTTGAGTCCTGTGTCCAGCTCTGGGGCCCTCAGTTTAGGAAGGAAGTTGACTTGCTGGACACAAGACTCACTGCGTGGCCTTGCCAAGTACAGGAGTACAACCACCTCCCTGCTCTTGCTCAGTGTATCCACAAGGCTTAATAGCAGCACAAATGTCACAGTCATGGATGACTTGTGTGATAGCATCCATGGAAATGTCTATGGATCTGTCACGAGCCCACTGGTAGGTTGCATCTCTGCCTTGATGTCCTGACGAATCGTGAGCCCACCGAGCTAAGAATATCTCACCTCGGTGTTTCCAGTCGAGATCAAGATCAGAGTCCATGTCTACTTGAGAAACTCTTGCAGCTAGATCTGCCTGATGGTTGTGTTGCTGTTCCTCAGTAGCTTTGCTCTTAGGGATGTGAGCATCAATGTGTCTCACCTTCACTGGAATTCTCTCGATTCCATCAGCAATGTCCTGCCACAGCTCAGCTGCCCAAATCAGTTTCCTTTTCTCTGCCAACCATTCCTTTTCCAGTCCTTTAGCCAACCCCACAGAGCATTGGCTACCATCCATGAGTCGGTGTAGAGATAAAGCTTTGGCCACCTCTCACGTTCAGCTACGTCGAGAGCCAGCTGGACAGCTTTTACCTCTGCGAACTGACTGGATTCTCCTTCTCCATCCTTTGCCTCTGCAACTCGGCGTGTTGGACTCCAGACTGCAGACTTCCACCTTCGCTTGTTCCCGACCAGCCGACAGGAACCGTCTGTGAACAAAGCATATTTCTTTTCATCATCAGAAAGGTCACTGTAAGGAGGAGCTTCCTCAGCACGAGTTACTCTCTCCTCTGGATGTTTAGTACAGTTGGTCCTTTCACCTTGTCTCGCTTGATGGCAAAACCTGCACTCAGGAGAATGTCAATGACTTTGTTACCTTTCTCGAAGACTTCCTCAGCAGTTTTACCCCAGACAATGATATCATCGATGGACTGGATGTGTTCTGGAGCACCACCTTTCTCCAGAGCATCGTGGATCACGGCATGACAGATGCTGGAGCTGTGGATCCAGCCCCTTGGCAATCTGTTGAAAGTGTACTGGATTCCTCTCCAGGTGAAAGCAAACTGAGGCCTGCATTCCTCTGCTATGGGAATAGAGAAGAAGGCATTGGCAATGTCTATGGTAGCATGCCATTTGGCCTCTTGGGATTCCAGCTCATCCTGGAGTTCCACCATGTCTGGTACTGCTGCACTCATAGGTGGAGTTACTTCATTCAGAGCTCGGTAGTCGACTGTCAGACGCCAGTCTCCATTCTGCTTTCGCACAGGCCACACTGGACTGGTGAAAGGGGAATGAGTTTTGCTGATGACTTTCTGACTCCTCCAGCTGACGAATCAGATTCTGAATGGGCACCAAAGAGTCAGGGTTGGTTCTGTATTGTCTGTGATGCACAGTCTGAGAAGCAACCGGCAATTTAATGTCCTCAATCTTGTGTTGTCCCACAACTGCAGATTCATCAGAAAGATCAGGTCTAACAGACAACTTCAGTTTTTGTCCATCAACTTCTACAGATGCTACTCCAAAAGCCCATTTGTAACCTCTAGGGTCTTTGAAACGCCCTTCTCTCAGAAAATCAATTCCCAGAACACAAGGTGCGTCAGGTCCGGTCACCACTGTATGCTTCCTCCACTGTTTAACCAGTTAAACTTATATCAACCTCCTCCTTTAGTTAACTCTTGAGATCCACCAGTGACTCCCAGAATAGTTATAGCCTCTGATCCCTGATAATTTGATGGCATTATGGTGCACTGAGCCCCTGTGTCAACCAAGGCCCTGCACTTCTGAACTTGCGATGTGCCAGGCCACTGGATGGACACATCCCAATCGATTCTGTTATCTCTGTTACCCCTCTCCTCCCCCTGGTGGGGGGCAGGGCACCCCTAGTTATGGGGAACATGCCCACATGTGCAATGAGCACAGTGTGCAGTGTTAGAACTGGAGCCATTGTTGGAGCTACTAGAGTTGTCCTGGGGAACTGTGGAAGTAACAGCTACCCTTCTGGTATTGCTGCCTCGGGCTCTGCCACTTTGCAGTTCCCTCAGTCTCCTGAGAAGATTAGCAGTTGGTTGCCCATCCCATCTGTTCATGTTCTCACCAAACTGATCACGCTGAGGTATCCAAATACTCCCACGTGACTGCCTTGGTGGTCTGTTTTGGTTGGATCTGTTTTGGAATGACCTCTTTTGGAATGACCTCCTTGGAGGAGGACGTCTATTCCTCACAGAGGAAACCTGTATCCACCTGGAGGAAGAATTGGAATTATCTCTCTGTGTCAGTTGGGAGATGGAATTTATAATTTCATCCTTCATCTCTTTCATGCAATTCTCAATTTCTCCAGACAGAGTTTCAATGGCTGAAACCAAAGAAACACGTGTCATGCTATCCTCCAATTGTCTCATCTGATCAGTGAATTGGCCACCCGTGGGAGGAGCTCCGCCATAATTTCTTGCCACAATTCTGCTGGCCAGAACATTTGCATAATGAGGAGGAGCAAGTTTGATGAGCTTTTTAGCAAGACCAGTTCCTACAGGGATTTCATCAGGATTCAGAGTCTCATGGCCACCATAGAGTACCTCTCTGACAGCAAATTCTCTCAGACGCTTAATTCCCTTCTCTGTGGTAGTCCAGGGCTTAGGATTCCATGGGAGATCATCTCGGGAAGGATATCTCATGAGGGTTGCCATTAAAAGGCGAATCCACAGAGTAACCTTACCGAGAGTCCGGCCTAGATGTCTGTCTATTCCATTATCCTTTGAGAGAGTTCCTAGTTGAGCTGCTGACTTGTCTCCAGCCATTAGAACTGGAGCACCTGTATCGAAACATCTACCAAGCCAGCTAGAACTGGCTCATTCTCTGCTCTGATGTATCCTTCCACACATCTCTAAGCTCTTGTGCGGTGTTGAGGAATGCTGAATATCATCTGCCTCCTCCTCTGCCTCCTCTTCCTGAACTTGTTGTCCCCATAATCCTCAGAAGCACCACCACTAGCTACTGTCCTACCAGGACCTGCAATTTGCCCTGCATCTCCATCCTGTGATGATCTCAAGAACTCAGCTCTATCTTTAAGACAACCTTCTCTTCCTCCCCCGCAGGCTCTTTTCTAGCAGCAGTTCCCTCATCAGCAGCAGTATCTTGCTGCTCTCCCCCGTCAGCTCCTGGATCAGCTTTGTGCCGTCCTCTCCTATCTAAAACTGCTACTTAGAATAGAATAAACCAGTTGGAAGAGACCTCCAAGATCATCACTCCAACCATCAACCAATCCAACACCACCTAAAACTCACCCATGGCACCAAGCACCCCATCCAGTCTCCACCTGAACACCTCCAGTGATGCTGACTCCACCACCTCTATGGGCAGCCCATTCCAATGGGCAATCACTCTCTCTGTATAGAACTTCTTCCTCACCTCCAGCCTAACCCTCCCCTGGCGCAGCCTGAGACTGTGTCCTCTTGTTCTGGTGCTGCCTGCCTGGGAGAAGAGACCAACCTCTGCCTGACTACAACCTCCCTTCAGGTAGTCGTAGAGAGCAAGAAGGTCACCCCTCAGTCTCCTCTTCTCCAGGCTAAGCAACCCCAGCTCCCTCAGCCTCTCCTCATAGGGCTTGTGTTCCAAACCCCTCACCAACTTCGTTGCTCTTCTCTGGACACCTTCCAGCAAGTCAACATCCTTCCTAAACTGAGGGGCCCAGAACTGGACACAGGACTCAAGGTGTGGCCTACTTGATTAATTGGAGCTGTGTGTGAATTCACAGCTGCCTTAACAGAAGCTGACAGTTCTGAGACGGATCAGCTGCCGCGGAGGACACTTCCCGTCCTGCCGAAGAAGAAGGAAACGGCTTTGCCTCTCTAAGGGCCACGAGGACATGGGAAGCGCCATGATAGGAGCTGCTGCTGCCGCTGGCTGATTGCCAGAGTCACCAACAGCACCGTTCAGAGCAGCCTTCCTGAGAGCCTGTTTAGCTCTACCTTTAACCCATACAGATTCTCCATTCTCCTCATCACTAGAAATCTCTGGGTCGAGTTAGAGCTCTGCTTCCTTCTCTTTGGTTACGCTTACTGACAAAGCAAGTCTTAGATACCTTCTTCTCCTGGTGCAGGGCATATAACAAGTATGTAATCACTATCACCAGCAGCAGAGTCACACACACCAAATAACTCACCTTTGGCTCCCAGCCATCACTTAAAATTACTCTTTCACCTACTGGTCTTTGCAGCACAGCTGCTGGCCTTTGCCTTTGCCTTTCCTTCTTTGCTTTGCTGCCCCTTGGCAAAAAGCTGCCCAACAAATCCATCCTGCTGGCAGCCATCTCTCTGCTCTTCCTCCAGGATGGATGCAGATCCTGTGCAGGAAATGGAGCGTGGCCAAGGGCCACAGACTCTGGTGTGTTTTGGGGCATTCCTGCACTGCTGTCCTCCACTGGCAGTGACTTTGGTTTTCCTTTTGACTGATTAAAGTTCTGCTGCATTCAAGCCTGGCCTCTGTGTGGTCCTCTCCTGTCTGGACACTGTACACGGAGCGGAAGGAAAGACAGCTGGGATGGGGGCACATAAGGAAGCTGCCTGAGCAGCAAGAGACCTGGTTAGAAGAGCTAAAGCTCAGGTGGAAGTCAATCTAGGCAGGGAGAGCAAGGGAACAGCAACAGTTTCTTCAGGTCCATGACAGCCAGGGAAGACTAAGGCAGGTGTGGGCCCCTCAGAAAGGAAAGGGCAGAACTGGTGGCAAGTGCCATGGAGAAGGCTGAGGTCCTCAGCAACTTCTTTACCTCAGTCTCCACTGGCAAGGGCTCCAGCCACACTCCCAGAGTCACAGAGAGATATGGCAGGGGCTGGAAGAAGAACTGCCCTTGGTGAGGGAAGATCTCCTAAAGGACTTGAGAGTGTACAGGGCCATGGGAGCCAATGGGATACACCCACAGGTGCTGAGGGAACTGGGGAGGAGGTCACTGAACCTCTCTATTGTATTGCAAAAGCTGTGGCAGCTGGGGAAGTCCCCACTGAGTGGAAAATGCCTCTGGCCAGTGCTAGGAGGAACAGAAGGATGGCAGCAGCAGAGGCAGCTGCTGGCAAGCTGACCACAGTGAGCACAGGAGCAGGCTGGGAGTGAGGAAGAGAAGGAAGAGAAAGGGAAGGAGAGAGGGAAGAAGAAAGACCTGGCAGATCCTGAGCCAGGGAAGCCTTGGGGGAGCTGAGAAGGACTGCAGGGCCCCTTCCTGGCAGCACAGCCCCAGCAAAGCTCACTGTGTGGCCCAGGTGAAGATCACTTCCTGCACTGCACCCATCCAGCACTTGAGCTGAGGCCTCTGCTGGCACTGCCACATTCCTGCCATGGCCATGCTGGGGTCTCTGAGGCCCAGCACTCAGAAGCTGCCTCCTCCCGGGCATGAGGCAGGCCATGAAAAGGCAGCCCTGGGAAAACAAGCACCCAGCCCATGCCCTGAGCTGGGATCTTTCCTCTTCAGCAGCATCAGCAGCACCTTCACAATGGCCACTCCAGAGCCATTCAGGTTCCACAGCCCAGCCTCTGCCTCCACCTGCATCCTGCTTTGGTGTCATTGCCTCGCTTGCTGTGTAAGCAAGCATTGGCTTGGGGCTGGGGGATGAGGAGGGGACACAAGTGGCCAATTCATCCTTCCCAGAGGAAGGAGAGAGTAGGGAGCACAGCAGTGAGGCCCTTCCAGGCACTGTCCCTTGCAGCTGAGGGAGACATCCCTGGCTCCTGCACAGGCAGTGGGGATCAGGCCCTGCTTCTGACAGCTCAGCTCAGATACAGCCCCTTGGCCTCCAAGCAGGTCCTGCAGACAAAGAGCCCAACCACTGCTCTCCCTCAGTGAGGAGCTCAGTGCTGCTGGAGGCTCTGAGGTGCCAGCAGCTCACAAGGCTGTGAAGAAAGGATTTCCTCATGCTTTGGGTAGCCCTGTGCTGGGAAAAGGAGGCAGACCAAGAGTTTATCATCATCATCTTTCCAGATGCAGCAATCCAGAAAGCAAAGAGCTGCAGCTCTTTGGATCCATTGTCGAAGTGATCCCAAGCTCCTACATTGCCACCACCTGAGCAGAGCCACTGGGCAGAGCAACTACATAACCATGGTTAAAAAATGGGAACCTGAGACTCTTTCACCACATTCTGCTGCCTCTCCAGCCACAGCCTCTGTCCCCTCCTGGAAAAGGATCTTGTCCTGCATATGTTCAGGGAAGCAGCACTGCCAGGGAGAGCTGAGAGCCTCTTGCCCCAAGCTCAGCCTTGCCCAGACACTTCCCCTCCCTCCCCTGGCTTCTTGCACAGCCAAGCAAGCTCCTGCACCAGGGTGTCTCTCACAGCACAGAGGTACAAGGCACTGTCAGAGACCTCCACTGCCTCCAGCTGCAGCAGGCTGTATTTCCCCGTGGTGTTCAGCAGCGTGGTCAGACGGCCGCTGGGCTTGGGGCCAGCTGCTGCCTGGTAGGAGAGCAGCTGGGGAGCTTGGCCTTTCCTCTGCTGGTACCAGAACAAGCCTTGAAAGTTAGCTGTCTGGTATGAGCATTTGGTGTGGAAGGTGTCCTCTCTGCTTCAGTGTGACTTGTCCTTCTTCTTGCTGGGTGACAGTGACCTGCCCCATGGTGCCTGGAAGAGAGCAAAGGATAGAGACTGCGGAGGGAAAGAGTCTGATATGCACAACGAGTGGAGATGGAAAGTGTCAGAGGAGAAGGCTCCCTGGTGGCCTGCTTGCGCCGCAGAGCCCCATGATGGGCACACCAAGGTAGTGTCTTTGGCAGGAGGACTGAGACCTCAGCTCAGCGTGGATCCCACAGCACAGGAATGCCAATTACCTCCCACAAGATACCCAGAGAGAGCTGAGCTTTCACCCCAGCCTTCCCCCTCTGTCACTTCTGCTGCCAAATGAAACACTAGGCCCAGAGAGAGCAGCAGAGAGGGCCTGAGATAGGTGATACTTGGCAGGGAGAGGAAGGCAAGAGGCTGAGATGGTGAGGAGAGGAGCTGCTGCTTCTGCATCTGAGCTCTGCTGTTCCATCAGCAGCACCCCTTGAGAAAGCAGCTGCAAAGCCAGCTGTGTGAGCTGAGGCTTCCCAAGCCGGCCCCTAAGTGCAGAGCAGCTCCTTCAGAGCTCTGCTGAGGGTCTGAGGGGCTGGGCAGAAGAGGAACCATGCTTGCAGGGCAAGCGTGCTTACCCTGTGGTTGCCTGAGGAAGGCAGCCAGGAGAGACAGGCGGGCGCATGCTGAGAGCGCTGCTGCTGCGTGTCTGAGAGAGACTCCCAAGGCCACAGGGCCCACCAGAGCCCCACGAGAGCAGAGCTGCCGGAAATGACTCTGCCAGGGCCACAGCCACTGCCACGGGGAGGAGAAAAAGCTGCTGCTCAGCACACCTGCAGTGCCTCTGCTGTGGCATAGTTGAGGTTTGACAGACTGCTGCAGATCACCCTTTCACCAAGCACACAGAAACACTCAGGATGCAAAGACCCTCAGGCTCCCCAAGGGCAACCGAGAGCCCTACTCTACAAGGCTCGCCCCTAAACCCTCTCCCCAAGCCCACAGCCCACCACCTTTAACACGCCCAGGGTTGGGGACTCCACCACCTCCCTGCGCCCCCCCGCGCGCCTGTCCGTCGACCCGCCACCTGCTGGACACGCAGCAGACTTGCACCCTTTGTTCCAGTAATAGCAATTCATTCTGTAAAGATTCTAATTGAGTCCAAATGATAAATACTGAACCACTTATGGGATGTCTTTCACAGTCGGGCACGGGAATAGGGATTATAACTAGTGATTCATCAGTTATTGATAATTTTTGTAACCAATAAATCTATATTTCTATAATTCATATTTCTATTCAGAAATTGAGAACCCTCTTCATCACACCACTCAAACCTACCAGTCACAGCTTCAGGCCATTCCCTTCTCTAGCACTCATTACCTGTCAGTGGAGACCAGCACCAGCCTCTCTACTCTCTCCTCTTTTCCAGACTAACCATCCCCAGCTCCCTCAGTCACTCCTCATAACATTATTCTCCAGCCCTTGACAGTTTCCTTGCCCTCCTCTGCACTCCCTCAGCACCTCCACATCTCTCTAGTATTGAGGTGACCAAAACTGAACACAAGACTCACCAGAGCTGAGTCCTAGGCTACAATCCCCTCCCTGCTCCTGCTGGACCCGGAGCTGTGATCCTGTGCTGTCAGGCCACAGGAGCCTGGAGGCTGTTTAATGGCTTTTTGCTCCTCCTGGAAGCACAACCACACAACACACCCCCAGTGTGGGGTGCCCGTGGGGAACATTTCCTGCATCCAGTGCCAGCCAGAGACAGGAGCTTCAGTCAGCTGCCTGTGGTGGGGAGAGAGCCCCCACTGCGGCCTCTGACATGCTCCTGCCCCACAGGAGTTTCTTTCCCTTCTTCAGCTCCTCACACTGGGTCATGTGGGCAGTGCTGGAAGGTGCCCCCTTGACCTTTGCCCCCTTTCTCCAGCCTGTGTGGAGCTGGAACTCCTGACTGCATGGGATGACTTTGTACCAAGCAGCGCCTGGGTACTGTGTGAAGTGTAAGAGAGACATCGAGGTGCTGGAGCTGTCCAGAGCAGGGCAACAATGCTGCTGAAAGGTCTGGAGAATGCCTCATGAGGAGCAGCTGAGGGAGCTGGGGATGTTTAGTCCAAAAAAGGAAGCTGAGGAAGCTCTTCTGGCTCTCCACAACTCCCTGCAAGGAGGCTGGAACCAGTTAGGG
This sequence comes from Colaptes auratus, assembly GCA_015227895.2. NCBI lineage: Eukaryota > Metazoa > Chordata > Aves > Piciformes > Picidae > Colaptes > Colaptes auratus. Next base: position 44,897 of record JAAWVA010000046.1, read on the forward strand.
CTTGGTCCCTCCTGACAATCACAGCTGATAGGAGAAGAGGAAATGGCCTCAAGTTGCACCAGGGGAGGGGGCACCATGGTGCAGGAGTGGCCCTGGTGGAGTTAGCTCCTGGATGGATTTAAGAGGCCTATTTCACAATCAGATCTCCCCATCTTCAAGCCCCTGGCACTTCCAGGGGCCAGGTCCATCTTCTCTGTCCCCTCTGAACAGGCAGTTTGTAGAAAGCCAGAAGGTCTCCCTCCAGCCATCTCTTCTCCAAGGTGAGCAGGGCCTCTGCTCTCAGCCTCTCCTCACCTGTCACATTTCTCAGAGCCCTAATTGCCCTGGCAGCCTCTCTTGGCCTTGCTTTCAGTTGTCAGTAGCCTTCTTGGAGCAGGGAGCCCCAGGCTGGATGCAGTCCTCCTGCTGTGGTCTCAAAGAGGGCAGGGTCCCCTTCCAGGACCTGCTGGCACCACCTTGACTAACACAGCTCCGGATGCCATTGGTGCTGTCTGCTGCCAAGGCACAAAGCTGTCCCCTGCTCAGCTGGCTGTCTCCTACAACCCCACATCCTTGTCTGTGGCTCTGCCTCCTAGGCAGCCAGCCCCAGCCTGCAGGACTGCATGGGCTGGTTCCTCCTCCCCCTTGTGAAAAGCCACAAGGTTCTCCATCAGAAACACGAGAGCCTCAGCTCAGAAGCAGAGCCATGCAGAGGGGAATCAGAGCCAGCTGAGCTCCCTGGCCCTGGTCTCACTGAATCATGAAGCAGTCTCCATCCTTTTGTGCTCTCCAGCAGCTGAGTGCTGGCCTGCAGAGGCAGGAGGGGGACAGCCCGCCACGCTCAGGCCCTCCCAGACTTGTGAAAATGGTTTAGACTAGGATCTCAAGTGGGATGGAACCATCCTTGCTGGAGCTGGAGTTGTGGCAGAGGAGCATGAGCTAGGAGGGCCAGGAAAAGGCCTTAGGGGACAGGAGCTGCACTGTGGTGCCTCTTCCCTGGACACATCTCCAGCAGGCTGGGCCATCAGCATTCAGCTGCGCCAGGCTCCTTCTGTTGCTCTGTGCTGCTCATGGAGTGAGCAATGCAGAGTGTCCCTGCCATGAGCAGCACATGTCCTCGTGCTGGGGGACACACAGGGACGCTCACACACAGGCTCATGCACACCCCTGGGATTCTCCACAGCTCTCTGCCCCACTGCAGCCACACAAAGCTGTTTGCTTCCAAGTGCACACAAGAAAGAGCAAAGGGAGAGGCACCTTGAGCCATGCCTCTGCTGAAGGCCCCTGAGACTCTCCAGTTTCAGGCAGAGGAGTCCAATCTGATCAGGACAAGGCACAGGCCTGGGGTGGGGACAATTGATCACTGCTGGAGCTGAGGAGGGCATGAAAGACAAGGACATGACAGGACCTCATGCTCTGGAGCCCATGGAGTCTACCTGAGGACTGCTGGAGTTTCTATGGAGTGTCCTGGCTCACTGGAGAGGTCCCAGAAGACTGGAAGCTGCCAGCGTGGTGCCCATCCACAAGCAGAGCCGGTTGGAGGAGCCAGGGAATGATAGGCCTGTCAGCCTGAGCTCAGTGCCAGCAAGAGGATGGAACAGGACATCCTGAGTGCATTCACACAGCACTTACAGGATGGCCAAGGGATCAAGCCCAGCCAGCATGGATTTAGGAAGGGCAGGTCCTGCCTGACCAACCTGATCTCCTTCTATGCCCAGGTGACTGCCTGGTGGATGTGGGGCAGGCTGTGGATGTGGTCTACCTGGACCTCTGCAAGGCCTTTGACACCGTGACCTACAGTAAACTCCTGGCCAAGCTGGCAGCCCCTGGCTTGGACAGCAGCACTCTGAGCTGGGTTAGGAACTGGCTGGAGGCTGAGCCCAGAGAGTGGTGGTGAATGGTGCCACAGCCAGCTGGCAGCCAGGCACTAGTGGTGTGCCCCAGGGATCAGTGCTGGGCCCCATGCTCTTCAACATCTTTATTGATGATCGGGATGAGGGCATCGAGTCCATCAGCAGTATATTTGCAGACGACAGCAAGCTGGGGGCAGGAGTTGATCTGCTGGAGGGCAGAGAGGCTCTGCAGAGGGACCTCGACAGGCTGGACAGATGGGCAGAGGCCAAGGGCAGGAGATTGAACACATCCAAGTGCCGGGTTCTGCACATTGGCCACAACAACCCCAGGCAGTGCTACAGGCTGGGGTCAGAGTGGCTGGAGAGCAGCCAGGCAGAGAGGGACCTGGGGGTAGTGGTTGATGGGAGGCTGAACATGAGCCTGCAGCGTGCCCAGGCAGCCAAGAGGGCCAATGGCATCCTGGGCTGCCTCAGGAAGAGTGTGGCCAGCAGGAGCAGGGAGGTCATTCTGCCCCTGTACACTGCACTGGTTAGGCCACAACTCGAGTCCTGTGTCCAGTTCTGGGCCCCTCAGTTTAGGCAGGAGGTTGACTTGCTGGAAGGTGTCCAGAGAAGGGCAACGAAGCTGGGGAGGGGTTTGGAACACATCCCTGTGAGGAGAGGCTGAGGGAGCAAAGGGAACATGTGATAAAGCACAACCATCGTTTTATCTGTGCCCTAGTTCCAACCCTGGAAAATCGTATTGCAATCTACCTGGACACTACTTCTGTGCTGTGACCGGTTGATGCTATGCCTTTAAGAAAGAGACAGTTGCTGAACACTTTGGCTGAATGTTTTTGATATTTGAACAAAAACAGTCTAAACTAATTTCATTGGTGCTTGTAGGGTGCAGTTTTGAGTTTGGGTTCTGTTAGTTCAGTCTGGTCTGGGTGCAGGCTGGGTGCAGTCTGTGCTTCTCTGTCCTGTGGGCTGGACGGCTTTCTCTCTTTCTGAAGCAGGAACGGCCTTGAGTTAACACCTAACCAGATAAGAACACTAATTCTTGCATGCACTTTCTGAGCTAACAGAATTTTTCTTCCTTAATTGCCTTTCTCTCTCTCTCTAACTCTTTTTGGGAAAAAGGGGAGGTTGGGAGGGAGAGAGGGGGGTTCAGGGAACCCCCCTGGCCGGCTGGAGGGAAAAGGTTTTTCTGCATTGTGTTCATGGTTATCTTTTCCTGTATATATTGTAAATATTGTATATTTGTGTACATATTCATTGCATTCCATTTATGCCTGTAAATATAGCTTTCATCTGCTTTTCTGACTGAGCTAGCTGTGGTTTCTTTCCCTGTGTGTGGGGAGGGAACTTTCTCACCCCACCACATGTGCGTACTGGGGTGGCGAGACGCTTGCTCACCCGTGGATCGAAGAACCTGGGATAGACCCTTATTTGAAGGTGTCCTGGAATCCCCACGAATGCAAACCCATTATGGGGCGTGCCCTTGATAGACACGGTACACTTCATGAGTTAATCTGGAATTGCACCATGTGGAATCTGAATGTTGCCCAATATCATGACCCTGGTTGGCTCGTAGGGAGGAGCTGGGGACTTTGGGTTTAGGAAGCAGGGAAAGACAGAGGTGGAGTGATTAACATCAGAAGGAGGCGATCCTGAATGATCCGGAGCCTGTGGTCCTAACCAAGCTGTGAAGGTAGAATGTGAAGATAGCATCAGAAATAGCAGCTTACTAGCCCTTCAGTCATAGCGCTTCATAAAATAGTCATTTAGGTTTGCATAAACGAGCTCGAGAATAAAAGCCACACACAACTGTTCCGGCCTCGCATGAGAGCCTTGGAGAGGACTCCCTGTGGAAGTTGATACAGGTTAGTCACTCAGTGTTGAACGAAACAAGCCCGAACCTTACTGCACATTGTTGGCTGTGTTTATGGGCAGACCACCCTTTTATGAAGCCGTGGGTATAGCACCACCAGTTCGGTACACGAATGACACCAATCCAGCACAGTGCAAATGGAAGACTGAGAGGCAAGGAATCACGCTGACACACGTGACAGGTAGAGGGTATGTGTAGGTATGTCCCTGAAGCAAAGAAGAAGTTCTGTGTACAAGATGGTAGGAGTATGTTGGATCTAAGAGACCTGCAAATGGCTATTACCAGCTGGAAACCACAAATGGGTGTTTTCTATGATAGTAGTTACACCCTGTTAGTGTTAGATCACTTTAATGATCAGATTATTGTGTGCAGGTAAACATAATCCCTAAAATGTTTTACCATTTGGAAGAATTTGCCTATAAATCACAGATTATTCTAGACCATTAGTTGTCAAGACGAGAACCCCTCACAGCATTAACGGTGGCTACTCTAATGACTATAGGGAGTGCGGACTAGGTACAGGTGTAACATCTTTGGTGCAGCAGAGTAAGGAATTTCATGCTGTGACCGGTTGATGCTATGCCTTTAAGAAAGAGACAGTTGCTGACACTCTGGCTGAATGTTTTTGATATTTGAACAAAAACAAGATAGTCTAAACGAATTTCATTGGTGTTGTGGGTGGCAGTTTGGAGTTTGGGTTCTGTTGGTTCAGTCTGTGTCTGGTCTGGGTGCAGGCCGGGTGCGTCTGTGCTTTCTCTCTTGCTGAAGCAGGACGGCCTTGAGTTAACAGCTAACCAGTATAAGAAATTAATTTTGCATGTGCTTTTTAGCTAACAGACTTTTTCCTTCTTAATTGCCTTTCTCTCTCTCTCTAACCCTTTTGGGAAAAAAGGGAGGTGGGAGGAGAGAGGGGGGTTCAGGGAACCCCCCTGGCCGGCAGGAGGGAAAGGCTTGTCTGCATTGTGTTCATTGCTGTATTTTCCTTTATATACTGTAATATTGTATATTTGTGTATATATCCATTGCATTCCATTTATGCTTGTAAATATAGCTTTCATCTGCTTTTCCGACTGAGCTAGCTGTGGTTTCTTCCCTGTGTGTGGGGAGGGAACTTTCTTCACCCCACCACATATTTTTAATTGGCGGCCCAACGCGCGGCTTGTGGATAGTTGCTGTCCAGAAGCAGAGCAAAAGTTGCTTGATTATTGTCTGCTCAGGTCGGAGTTGCAAGGATGAAGTGTTTTGGCTTTTAGAGCGTCTGTTTTTCTCAATCTTTGGGGTCCTTATCTATAAGCATGTCCTAGGATTGATTTTCGATCGCTTAAGCAGATACTTGATGTATAAATTGTATTTATGGTTTAAGTATAAGATTCAGCTTCTCTATGACCGTGCCTGGATTCTTTTGGTTTAATAGATACAGGAATGTGACCTCGAATACTCTGCCCATAGAGATAAACAAGTTTAAGATTCCAGTAGGTGAAAGGGTCGTTTTAAGTGATGGCTGGGATCCAAAGGTGATTTATTCGATGTGTTTGAATCTGCTGCTGGTGATGGTGATTGCATACTTGTTATATGCTCTGTACCGGGAGAAGAAAGTGTCTAAGACCTGTTTTGTAATTAGGCGTAGACCCAAGAGGAGAAGGAACAGCTCTAACTCGACCCCAGAAATATCTAGTGATGAGGAGAGGGAGGATCTGTATCAGTTAAAAAGAAAGCTAAAACTTCCATCGGAAAGGCTGCTCTGAACGGTGCTGTTGGTGGTTCTGGCAATCAGCCAGCTGCAGCGGCAGCGGCAGCGGCAGCGCCTAACATGGCGGCTCCCCCGTCCTCGGCAGCCATTAGCAAGGCACAGCCATTTCCTCCTTCTTCTTCAGCAGGACCGGAAGTGTCCTCCACAGCAGCTGATCCGTCTCAAAACCTGTCAGCTTCTGTTAAGCCAGCGGTAAATTTAAACACAGCTCCAGTTAAGCAGGTAGCTGTTTTAACTACAAGAAGTGGAAAGGGTAAAGCTGATTCAGATGCTGATCCTGGTGAGGGACCTTCTGCTTTAAGAGACCCTGCTGAGGAAGAGGAGAAGATTTGTCTTAAAGATATAGCTGAGATATTGAGAAGATCACTGGATGGAAATGCAGGGCAAATTGCTGATAGCAGGACAACAAGAGGTGGTACACCTGACCTTAAAGAGATTCTTAGGAGAGTGACAAGGAGATTATTGGGGCAACAAGTTCAGGAGAGGAGGAAGGGGAGGAGTCATATGACCTTCTGGGCTGTCCTTCACCAAGGAAGAGATAAGGAATGTGCGTAAAGATTATATCAGAGCAGATAAGGAGCCAATCCTAGCTTGGCTTGGTAGATGCTACGATACAGGTGCTCCAGCTCTAATGTTGGAGACAAGTCAGCAGCTCAACTAGGAACTCTCTCAAAGGATAATGGAATAGATAGACATCTAGGCAGGACTCTCGGTAAGGTTACTCTGTGGATACGCCTTTTAATGGCAACCCTCATGAGATATCCTTCCCGAGATGATCTCCCATGGAATCCTAAGCCCTGGACTACCATAGAGGAAGGAATTAAGCGTCTGAGAGAATTTGCTGTCAGAGAGGTACTCTATGGTGGCCATGAGACTCTGAATCCTGATGAAATTCCTGTAGGAACTGGTCTTGCTAAAAAGCTCATCAAACTTGCTCCTCCTAATTATGCAAATATTCTGGCAAGCAGATTGTGGCAAAATTATGGCGGAGCTTCTCCTACGGTTGGCCAATTCACTGATCAGATGAGACAATTGGAGGATAGCAGACACGTGTTTCTTTGGTTTCAGCCATTGAAACTCTGTCTGGAAAAATGAGAATTGCATGAAGAGCTGAAGGATGAATTTAAAAATACCATCTCCCAATTGACACAGAGATATAATTCAATTCTTCTCTGGATGGATCAGGTTTCCTCTGTGAGGAATAGGCGTCCTCCAAGGATGTCATTCCAAAACAGGTCATTCCAAAACAGATCCAACCAAAACAGACCACCAAGGCAGTCATGTGGGAGTATTTGGATACCTCAGCGTGATCAGTTTGTGAGAACATGAACAGATGGATGGGCAACCACTGCTAATCTTCTCAGGAGACTGAGGGAACTGCAAAGTGGCAGAGCCCAAGTAGCAATACCAGAAGGTAGCTGTTACTTCCACAGTTCCCCAGGACAACTCTAATAGCTCCAACAGTGGCTCCAGTTCTAACACTGCACACTGTGCTCATTGCACATGTGGGCATATTCCCCATAACTAGGGGTGCCCTGCCTCCCGCCAGGGGGAGGAGAGGGGTAACAGAGATAACAGAATCGATTGGGATGTGTCCATCCAGTGGCCTGGCACTTCACAAGTTCAGAAGTGCAGGGCCTTGGTTGACACAGGGGCTCAGTGCACCATAATGCCATCAAATTATCAGGGATCAGAAGCTATAACTATTCTGGGAGTCACTGGTGGATCTCAAGAGTTAACTAAGGTGGAGGTTGATATAAGTTTAACTGGGAAACAGTGGAGGAAGCATACAGTTGTGACCGGACCTAACGCACCTTGTGTTCTGGGAATTGATTTTCTGAGAGAAGGGCGTTTCAAAGACCCTAGAGGTTACAAATGGGCTTTTGGAGTAGCATCTGTAGAAATGATGGACAAAAACTGAAGTTGTCTGTTAGACCTGATCTTTCTGATGAATCTGCAGTTGTGGGACAACACAAGATTGAGGACATTAATTGCCGGTTGCTTCTCAGACTGTGCATCACAGACAATGCAGAACCAACCGTGACTCTTTGTTGCCCATTCAGAATCTGATTCATCAGTTGGAGAGTCAGAAAGTCATCAGCAAAACTCATTCCCCTTTCACCAGTCCAGTGTGGCCTGTGCGAAAGCAGAATGGAGACTGGCGTCTGACAGTCGACTACCGAGCCCTGAATGAAGTAACTCCACCTATGAGTGCAGCAGTACCAGACATGATGGAACTCCAGTACGAGCTGGAATCCAAAGAGGCCAAATGGTATGCTACCATAGACATTGCTAATGCCTTCTTCTCTATTCCCATAGCAGAGGAATGCAGGCCTCAGTTTGCTTTCACCTGGAGAGGAATCCAGTACACTTTCAACAGATTGCCAAGGGGCAGGATCCACAGCTCCAGCATCTGTCATGCAGTGATCCACGATGCTCTGGAGAAAGGTGGTGCTCCAGAACACATCCAGTTCATCGATGATATCATCGTCTGGGGTAAAACTGCTGAGGAAGTCTTCGAGAAAGGTAACAAAGTCATTGACATTCTCCTGAGCGCAGGTTTCTCCATCAAGCGAGACAAGGTGAAAGGACCTACAGAGAGATCCAGTTTCTGGGAGTGCGGTGGCAGGATGGACGCCGACACATTCCAGTGGATGTGGTGAATAGAGTCTCTACCATGGCAAATCCCATGAACAAGCAAGAAACTCTACGTTTCTTGGGGACAGTGGGATTGTGGAGACTGCACATTCCTGGATACAGTCAGATTGTGAAACCTCTGTATGATGTGACTCGAAAGAGAAACAGTTTCCACTGGGGACCTGAACAACAAGCAGCTTTTGACCAGATAAAGCAAGAGGTGGTTCAAGCAATGGGTCTGGGACCTGTCCGAGAGGGTCCAGACATTAAGAACATTTTGTACACGGCTGCAAGTGACAATGGTCCAACCTGGTGCTTGTGGCAAAGAGCTCCAGGAGAGACACGTGGACGACCTCTTGGTTTCTGGAGTCGAGGTTACAGAGGTTCAGAGGCTAATTATACTCCAACAGAGAAAGAGATTCTAGCTGCCTATGAAGGAGTAAAAGCAGCTTCCGAAGTGATTGGAACTGAATCACAACTTCTCCTAGCTCCCATATTACCAGTTTTGAATTGGATGTTCAAAGGCAAAGGTTCCACACCACATCATGCAACAGATTCCACCTGGTCTAAGTGGATGGCTCTGATAACACAGAGAGCTCGCATGGGAAATCTTGAAAGACCTGGTCTGGTGGAGGTGATCTCAAGTTGGCCTGAAGGTACCAACTGTACTAAACCTCCAGAGGAGAGAGTGACTCGTGCTGAGGAAGCTCCTCCTTACAATGACCTTTCTGATGATGAGAAGAAATATGCTTTGTTCACAGACGGTTCCTGTCGTCTTGTCGGGAACAAGCGAAGGTGGAAGTCTGCAGTGTGGAGTCCAACACGCCGAGTTGCAGAGGCAAAGGATGGAGAAGGAGAATCCAGTCAGTTTGCAGAGGTAAAAGCTGTCCAGCTAGCTCTCGACGTAGCTGAACGTGAGAGGTGGCCAAAGCTTTATCTCTACACCGACTCATGGATGGTAGCCAATGCTGTGTGGGGTGGCTAAAGAACTGGAAAAAGAGTGGTTGGCAGAGAAAAGGAAAGCCTATTTGGGCAGCTGACCTGTGGCAGGACATTGCTGATCGAATCGAGAGAATTCCAGTGAAGGTGAGACACATTGATGCTCACATCCCTAAGAGCAAAGCTACTGAGGAACAGCAACACAACCATCAGGCAGATCTAGCTGCAAGAGTTTCTCAAGTAGACATGGACTCTGATCTTGATCTCAACTGGAAACACCGAGGTGAGATATTCTTAGCTCGGTGGGCTCACGATTCATCAGGACATCAAGGCAGAGATGCAACCTACCAGTGGGCACGTGACAGATCCATAGACATTTCCATGGATGCTATCACACAAGTCATCCATGACTGTGACATTTGTGCTGCTATTAAGCAGGCAAAGCGACTTAAGCCCTTATGGTATGGTGACAGATGGTCCAAGTACAAGTATGGTGAAGCTTGGCAGATTGACTACATCACTCTACCACGTTCTCGTTCTGGTAAGCAGTATGTGCTTACTACGGTAGAGGCAAACACTGGTTGGTTGGAAACTTATCCAGTTCCACATGCAACTGCACGCAACACCATTCTTGGTCTGGAGAGACAAATCCTGTGGAGACATGGAACTCCAGAGAGGATTGAGTCAGACAACGGAACTCATTTCAAAAACAACCTTGTAAAGAGCTGGGCCAAAGAGCACGGCATTGAGTGGATATTCCACATCCCCTACTATGCACCAGCTGCAGGAAGATTGAACGCTACAAGGTTTGCTGAAGACCACTCTTAAAGCCATGGGGGTGGATCTTTGAAAAACTGGGAAAAACATTTAGCACAAGCAACCTGGCTGGTAAATAGTAGAGGTTCAGTGAACCGAGCTGGACCGGCACACTCAGATCTGCTACAGAAAGTAGAAGGTGATAGAGTTCCTGTTGTTAAGAAAGATCTGTTAGGTAAAACTGTTTGGGTTTTTTCTCCCTCAGGAGAGGCTAAACCTGTCCGAGGGGTGGTTTCAGCTGAAGGTCCGGGTCACACTTATTGGGTAATGCAAGAGAATGGTGAAATTCAGTGTATTCCACAAAGAAATCTAACTTTAGCTGAAAGAGTTTAATTTCAGAGTGTTGTACAGTTACATCGCGCCCAAGGGAAGAATCCTTGAGGAATCCACGGTGCACGAACCCTGAGAACCCTGAGTCAACTGAGAGTCCCTGCTTCCCTGTTTCCCTGTTTCCCTGTTTCCCTTTTCTTCGCTTCAACTGCGAAGAGACAAACTGTTTTCCATTTTTCTTGTTTCTTGGACTTCTGAATCATCTACACCTGAGGATAGCCGGAATGGACTATCAACTTCACTTACAAATTGTAGATATTGTTTTAGATTGGATGGACAGTATGAACAGTCCCTGGGGGTGTTTAAGCCCAGGCTGGATGAGGCTCTGGCCAGCCTGATCTAGTGCGGGCTGTCCCTGCCCATGGCAGGGGGGTTGGAACTAGATGATCCTTGTGGTCCCTTCCAACCCTGACTGAAACTATGAAACTATGAAACTATATCTACCCTGATAAGGCCGATGGCAATGATTGTGGTGACACTGATCTTTGCACCCTGCATACTGAACAGGCTCATGTCCTTCGTCAAGAGTCGGTTGGGAAAGGTTAACATCATGCTTGTGGAAGATCAGCAACTGCTTTAGAAAGGCCTTCGATCGGTCCCTCTCCAGTCACCTCCGGTTGCTTCTAAATTTGCACTTGCTCAGTGTGCCTTACTGCAGCATTGTAGCACAGAGTTTATGTTTTTATACTTTTATACTGTGATATTTTTATAGTTTTGTAGTTTTATCGTTTCAACCTTTTGTAGCTGAGCACAGTACACCTCAGGTTTTTATGATGTATATCTTTTAAGACTACTATAAATTACAGAATTAGGATGAGGATAGAATTTTTATATATATTGGTATATTTTAGGTACTTTAGTTATTCATAGTGGGGGAAATGTGGCTAGCCAGTAGCTAGGGTCCAGCAGCCGGGAGATATCGCGCTGCCCGGAAAGATAAGGGCTCTCTGGATGACCAATAGTGCTCAGGCCATAAACGTAAGCAGATGGAAGTGAGGCTGTAAACCAAAGCTATGTCACGGTGTGTCGCTTCCCAACAAACGCCATTTGCTGTCCACCACATTGGTGTCAGCCTGCGGATTGACCAACTGGCCAGCACTCCATCACTTTACTGCTCTTGAACCAGGTCGTCACATAGGCAACACCCAAGGCCCTGTGGCTGCTGCACAGCTTCCAGCTCCCCACTGAGTCTTGGCCTTGGCTCCTTTGGCACAGTGTCACCAGGCTGCTCCTCCCCCAGCTGCCTTCTCTGCTTCCTCCCTGCCCTCTCTGCCAGCTGCACCTCCAGCCTCCAGCCATGTCCTGCTACAGCCAGTGCCTGCCCTGCCGGCCCTGCGGCCCAAGCCCGCTGGCCAGCAGCTGCACTGAGGCCTGTGTCAGGCAGTGCCAGAGCTCCACTGTGGCCATTGAGCCTCCTGCTGCGCTGCTGACCCTGCCCGGCCCCAGCCTCAGCTCCTTCCCGCACAACACCCTTGTGGGCTCCTCCAGCTCCGCTGCTGTTGGCAGCATCCTCAGCTGTGAGGGAGTGCCCATCAGCTCTGGCTCTGTGACCTCTCTGGCACTGCCATCCGCTCCTATGGCAGAAGGTGCCTGCGCCGACAGAGCTGCTGGGGAAGCCCCAGGGACACACCTCCAGGAGCTCAGCAGATGCTGCTGGCCCAAGGATGCACACCCTGGAGGTCTTTGCAGCACAGCTGCTGGCCTTTGCCTTTGCCTTTCCTTCTTTGCTTTGCTGCCCCTTGGCAAAAAGCTGCCCAACAAATCCATCCTGCTGGCAGCCATCTCTCTGCTCTTCCTCTAGGAGGGATGCAGATCCTGTGCAGGAACTGGAGCGTGGCCAAGGGCCACAGACTCTGGTGTGTTTTGGGGCATTCCTGCTCTGCTGTCCTCCACAGGCAGTGACTTTGGTTTTTCCTTCTGACTGATTAAAGTTCTGCTGCATTCCAGCCTGGCCTTGTTGTAGTTTATCAATGTATTGGCTGGAAATATGATAAAATATGAATAGTATTTATTAAATATCAAAATTGCTTTCCCAAGCCAATTTATTAAGGGTCGTTTGCCTGGTCAATGACAGGTTGCTGACACACGGCAGAAGGCTAACAAACAGTAGAGTAACAGTCTAGAACAATCAGAACTTGGAATACAGAGGAACAAACTGGAATCTCCCTATGCACACGAAACCAAACAGCAATCCTGCCTCGGGTGGTCAGAGGAACCACCATGGAGTTCACAAGGGAGCTAACTAAGAGGTACCAAGCTATAAACCTCGGAGGTAACCAGGTGAAACCTTGTGTTTTACTCATGCAGGCTGCTGTAGTGAAGGCCCAACTCCAGCACTAGGCTGCTAAAAGAAAAGAAGCTAATTGCTCTGAAGATAGGAGCCAGTAGGGTGCTTGTCGCTGCCTTGAATCCCAGTAACGAACGGGGGAGAGAGGGGAGAGAGTAAGGAGCGTGCAAGCTATGAGTGTGAGGAGCTAGGAGCAAAGGGTAAAGGAGGTCTTCCCCTATCAATTCCCTTTCTGCAAGGGCCCAATGGCACAGCAGCCATTCACATCCTGCCAAGCAATCAAATGCTCAGGTGGTGAGTAAACTGCACACACCTTCTCTCATGGGGTCTGACACGTGCAGTCGCCTCTCTGCAACGTCAGGCTTGGGGATCAACTTCCACTCCCCTCCAGGCAGCCCTAATGGCGCTGCCTATTAGGCTCCTCGACCTCAACCTGGACCCTGCAACCCAGAGGGAGGAGAAAGGGGCAGCAGCTCAAAAGATTCAGCTGTCTTGTTAATGCCTCATCCAGGACAGCCCTCTGTGTGTCCTCTCCTGTCTGGACACTGTACACAGAGTGGAAGGAAGACAGCTGGATGGGGCACATAAGGAAGCTGCCTGAGAGGCAAGAGACCTGGTTAGAAGAGCTAAAGCTCAGGTGGAATTCTATCTAGCCAGGGGAGCAAGGGAACAGCACAGTCTCTTCAGGTAGATGAATGGCAAGGGAAGACTAAGGCAGGTGTGGGCCCCTCAGAAAGGAAAGGGCGAACTGTGGCAAGTGCCATGGAGAAGGCTGAGGTCCTCAGCAACTTCTTTACCTCAGTCCCACTGGCAAGGGCTCCAGCCACACTCCCGAGTCACAGAAGATAATGGCAGGGCAGGAAGAAGCAACTGCCCTTGGTGAGGGAAGATCTCCTAAGGACTTGAGAGTGTACAGGGCCATGGGAGCCATGGGATAACCCACAGGTGCTGAGGGAACTGGGGAGGGGTCACTGAACCTCTCTATTGTATTGCAAAAGCTGTGGCAGGCAGGGGAAGTCCCCACTGAGTGGAAAATGCCTCTGGCCAGTGCTAGGAGGAACAGAAGGAATGGCGCAGCAGAGGCCAGCTGCTGGCAAGCTGACCATGATGAGCACAGAGCAGGTTGGGAGTGAGGAAGAGAAGGAAGAAGAAGGGAAGGAAGAGGGAGAGAGAAGGGAAGGAGAGAGGAAGAGAGAAGACCTGGCAGATCCTGAGCCAGGGAAGCCTTGGGGAGCTGAGAAGGACTGCAGGCCCCTTCCTGGCAGCACAGCCCAGCAAAGCTCACTGTGTGGCCCAGGTGAGATCACTTCCTGCACTGCACCATCCAGCACTTGAGCTGAGTCCTCTGCTGGCACTGCCACATTCCTGCCATGGCCATGCTGGGTCTCTGAGGCCCAGCACTCAGAAGCTGCCTCTCCCGGGCATGAGGCAGCATGAAAAGGCAGCCCTGGGAAAACAAGCACCCACCCATGCCCTGAGCTGGGATCTTTCCTCTTCAGCAGCAGCAGCAGCACCTTCACAAATGGCCCTCCAGAGCCAGTCCAGTTTCCCACAGCCCAGCCTCTGCCTCCACCTGCATCCTGCTTTGGTGTCATTGCCTCAGTTGCTGTGTAAGCAAGGCTTGGCTTGGGGGCTGGGGGATGGGGGGGACACAAGTGGCCAATTCATCCTTCCCAGAGGAAGGAGAGAGTAGGAGCACAGCAGTGAGGCCCTTCAGGCACTGCCCCTTGCAGCTGAGGGAGACATCCCTGGCTCCTGCACAGGCAGTGGGGATCAAACCTGGAAGAGATGTTTCCTGGTTTCAGTAGCTCTGTGCTGGAAGAAAGAGGCAGCCCAGAGCTGCTGCTCAGCATCTCTCCCCCTGCACTTGCAATGGAGGCCATGGCCA
>JAAWVA010000046.1:59258-101422 GCA_015227895.2 Colaptes auratus
AGACCACCTCTGCCTGGCTACAACCTCCCTTCAGGTAGTTGTAGAGAGCAAGAAGGTCACCCCTCAGTCTCCTCCTCTCCAGGCTAAGCACCCCAGCTCCCTAGCCTCTCCTCACAGGCTGTGTTCCAAACCCCTCCCCAGCTTCATTGGCCCTTCTCTGGACACCTTCCAGCAAGTCAACCTCCTGCCTAAACTGAGGGCCCGAACTGGACACAGGACTCGAGGTGTGGGCCTAACCAGTGCTGTGTACAGGGGCAGAATGACCTTCCTGCTCCTGCTGGCCACACTCTTCCTGAGGCAGCCCAGGATGCCATTGGCCCTCTTGGCTGCCTGGGCGCACTGCAGGCTCATGTTCAGCTCCCATCACCAGCACCCCCCAGGTCCCTCTCTGCCTGGCTGCTCTCCAGCCACTCTGACCCCAGCCTGTAGCACTGCCTGGGTTGTTGTGGCCAATGTGCAGAACCCGGCACTTGGATGTGTTCAATCTCCTGCCCTTGGCCTCTGCCCATCTGTCCAGCCTGGCAAGGTCCCTCTGCAAAGCCTCTCTGCCCTCCAGCAGATCAACTCCTGCCCCCAGCTTGGTGTCGTCTGCAAATTTACTGAATGGACTCAATGCCCTCATCCAGATCATCAATAAGATGTTGAAGAGCATGGGGCCCAGCACTGATCCCTGGGGCACACCACTGGTGCCTGGCTGCCAGCTGGCTGTGGCACCATTCACCACCACTCTCTGGGCTCAGCCTCCAGCCAGTTCCTAACCCAGCTCAGAGTGCTGCTGGCCAAGCCAGGGGCTGCCAGCTTGGCCAGGAGTTTGCTGTGGGGGATGGTGTCAAAGGCCTTGCTGAGGTCCAGGTAGACCACATCCACAGCCTGCCCCACATCCACCAGGCAGTCACCTGGGCATAGAAGAGATCAGGTTGGTCAGGCAGGACCTGCCCTTCCTGAATCCATGCTGGCTGGGCTTGATCCCTTGGCCATCCTGTAAGTGCTGTGTGACTGCACTCAGGATTTCCTGTTCCATCCTCTTGCCTGGCACTGAGGTCAGGCTGACAGGCCTATCATTCCCTGGCTCCTCCAACCGGCTCTGCTTGTGGATGGGCACCACGCTGGCAGCTTCCAGTCTTCTGGGACCTCTCCAGTGAGCCAGGACACTCCATAGAAACTCCAGCAGTCCTCAGGTAGACTCCATGGCTCCAGAGCATGAGGTCCTGTCATGTCCTTGTCTTTCACTGCCTCCTCAGCTCCAGCAGTGATCAATTGTCCCCACCCCAGGCCTGTGCCTTGTCCTGATCAGATTGGACTCCATCCTGCCTGAAACTGGAGAGTCTCAGGGGCCTTCAGCAGAGTCCATGGCTCAAGGTGCTCCTCCCTTTGCTCTTCTCTTGTGTGCACTTGGAAGCAAACAGCTTTGTGTGGCTGCAGGGGGGCAGAGAGCTGTGGAGAATCCCCAGGGGTGTGCATGAGCCTGTGTGTGAGCGTCCCTGTGTGTCCCCCAGCACGAGGACATGTGCTGCTCATGGCAGGGACACTCTGCATTGCTCACTCCATGAGCAGCACAGAGCAACAGAAGGAGCCTGGCTGCAGCTGAATGCTGATGGCCCCAGCCTGCTGGAGATGTGTCCAGGGAAGAGGCACCACAGTGCAGCTCCTGTCCCCTGAGGCCTTTTTCCTGGCCCTCCAAAACTCATGCTCCTCTGCCCACAACTCCAGCTCCAGCAAGGATGGTTCCATCCCACTTGAGATCCCCAGTCTAAACCATTTTCACAAGTCTGGGAGGGCCTGAGCGTGGCTGGCTGTCCCCCTCCTGCCTCTGCAGGCCAGCACTCAGCTGCTGGAGAGCACAAAAGGATGGAGACTGCTTCATGATTTCAGTGAGACCAGGCCAGGGAGCTCAGCTGGCTCTGATTCCCCTCTGCATGGCTCTGCTTCTGAGCTGAGGCTCTCGTGTTTCTGATGGAGAACCTTGTGGCTTTTCACAAGGGGGGAGGAGGAACCAGCCCATGCAGTCCTGCAGGCTGGGGCTGGCTGCCTAGGAGGCAGAGCCACAGACAAGGATGTGGGGTTGTAGGAGACAGCCAGCTGAGCAGGGGACAGCTTTGTGCCTTGGCAGCAGACAGCACCAATGGCATCCGGAGCTGTGTTAGTCAAGGTGGTGCCAGCAGGTCCTGGAAGGGGACCCTGCCCCTCTTTGAGACCACAGCAGGAGGACTGCATCCAGCCTGGGGCTCCCTGCTCCAAGAAGGCTACTGACATGCTGAAGCAAGGCCAAGAGAGGCTGCCAGGGCAATTAGGGCTCTGAGAAATGTGACAGGTGAGGAGAGGCTGAGAGCAGAGGGCCTGCTCACCTTGGAGAAGAGATGGCTGGAGGGAGACCTTCTGGATTTCTACAACTGCCTGTTCAGAGGGGACAGAGAAGATGGACCTGGCCCCTGGAAGTGCCCAGGGGCTTGAAGATGGGGAGATCTGATTGTGAAATAGGCCTCTTAAATCCATCCAGGAGCTAACTCCACCAGGGCCACTCCTGCACCATGGTGCCCCCTCCCCTGGTGCAACTTGAGGCCATTTCCTCTTCTCCTATCAGCTGTGATTTGTCAGGAGGGACCAAGCCCTAACTGGTTCCAGCCTCCTTGCAGGGAGTTGTTGAGAGCCAGAAGAGCTTCCCTCAGCTTCCTTTTCTCTGGACTAAACATCCCCAGCTCCCTCAGCTGCTCCTCATGAGGCATTCTCCAGACCTTTCAGCAGCACTGTTGCCCTGCTCTGGACATGCTCCAGCACCTCGATGTCTCTCTTACACTCCACACAGTACCCAGGCGGTGCTTGGTACAAAGTCATCCCATGCAGTCAGGAGTTCCAGCTCCACACAGGCTGGAGAAAGGGGGCAAAGGTCAAGGGCACCTTCCAGCACTGCCCACACTGACCCAGTGCTGAGGAGCTGAAGAAGGGAAAGAAACTCCTGTGGGGACAGGAGCATGTCAGAGGCCGCAGTGGGGGCTCTCTCCCCACCACAGGCAGCTGACTGAAGCTCCTGTCTCTGGCTGGGCACTGGATGCAGGAAATGTTCCCCACGGGCACTCCCCTCACACTGGGGGTGTGTTGTGCTGGTTGTGCTTTCCAGGAGGAGCAAAAAGCCATTAAACAGCCTCCAGGCTCCTGTGGCCTGACAGCACAGGATCACAGCTCCCGGGTCCAGCAGGAGCAGGAGCAGGAGGGGATTGTAGCCTAGGACTCAGCTCTGGTGAGTCTTGTGTTCAGTTTTGGTCACCTCAATACAAGAGAGATGTGGAGGTGCTGGAGAGAGTGTAGAGGAGGGCAAGGAAACTGTCAAGGGCCTGGAGAATAAATGTTATGAGGAGTGACTGAGGGAGCTGGGGATGGTTAGTCTGGAAAAGAGGAGAGAGTAGAGAGGCTGGTGCTGGTCTCCACTGACAGGTAATGAGTGCTAGAAGAGGGAATGGCCTGAAGCTGTGACTGGGTAGGTTTAGAGTGGTGTGATGAAGAGGTTCTCAATTTCTGAATAGGAAATATGAATTATAGAAATATCGATTTTATTGGTTACTAAAATTATCAATAACTGATGAATCACTAGTTTATATCCCTATTCCCGTGCCCGACTGTGAAAGACATCCCATAAGTGGTTCAGTATTTATCATTTGGACTCAATTAGAATCTTTACAGAATGAATTGCTATTACTGGAACAAAGGGTGCAAGCCTGCTGCGTGTCCAGCAGGTGGCGACTCGACAGGACGCCGCCGGGGGCTGCGCAGGGAGGTGGTGGAGTCCCCAACCCTGGATGTGTTTAAAGGTGGTTTGGCTGTGGGGCTTGGGGAGAGGGTTTAGGGGCGAGCCTTGTAGAGTAGGGCTCTCGGTTGCCCTTGGGGAGCCTGAGGGTCTTTTGCATCCTGAGTGTTTCTGTGTGCTTTGTGAAATGGGTGATCTGCAGCAGTCCTGTCAAACCTCAACTATGCCACAGCACAGGCACTGCAGGTGTGCTGAGCAGCAGCTTTTTCTCCTCCCCGTGGCAGTGGCTGTGGCCCTGGCAGAGTCATTTCCGGCAGCTCTGCTCTCGTGGGGCTCTGGCTGGGCCCTGTGGCCTTTGGAGTCTCTCTCAGACACGCAGCAGCAGCGCTCTCAGCATGCGCCTCGCCTGTCTCCTCCTGGCTGCCTTCCTCAGGCAACCACAGGGTAAGCACTGCCTTGCCCTGGCTGAGAGAAAACTTCCTCTCCAGGTCTGCCCCTGTGAGGTACCCTAATAAAGGGGCATTTCCTTGCTCTCTTCCAGGCACCATGGGGCAGGTCACTGTCACCCAGCAAGAAGGACAAGTCACACTGAAGCAGAGAGACACCTTCCACACCAATGCACATACCAGTCACCTACCATTGATGCCTTGCTCTGGTACCAGCAGAGGAAAGGCCAAGCTCCCCAGCTGCTCTCGTCCCAGGCAGCAGCTGGCCCCAAGCCCAGCAGCCGTCTGACCACGCTGCTGAACACCACGGGGAAACACAGCCTGCTGCAGCTGGAGGCAGTGGAGGTCTCTGACAGTGCCTTGTACCTCTGTGCTGTGGGTGACACCCTGGTGCAGGAGCTTGCTTGGCTGTGCAAGAAGCCAGGGCAGGGAGGGGAAGTGTCTGGGCAAGGCTGAGCTTGGGGCAAGAGGCTCTCAGCTCTCCCCTGGCAGTGCTGCTTCCCCTGAGCACCCAGGGATCTGCAGGACAGGATCCATGATTGAATCCATTCTGTACTGTCCAGGCAGCAGTTTATTCAGCCATGCTATTTATTCAGACAGGTTCTTCTGTACTGCAACAGCATCTCAGCAACGGCTCAGTCTTCTGATCACCAGTGTGTGGAATGCTGCACTGGCTGGGGAAAGAGCCAGGAGCACATCCAGGATCCATTGCATTCAGACATTGGTTTGCCTTGACCACCATTAATGACCACAGTCCCATCCCTCTGGCCCTACAGCAGCTGGGTTTGTCTTGCCCTGAGACAGAGACAGCTTCAAACTCCTTCCCCTCTGCCATATCCCTCTTGAATCCCTGCCATGGTGGCTGATGTAAAGGTGCTGCACCTTCTCCTTCTCCTGTCAGCCCCTGCAGCAGTGATACACACTGACCGTAGCCATCAACATCCTGGTTGAGTGCACAGAGTCTACTGAGGACAGCAACTGGCAGGAGTGGCTGACACAGGGAGGCTGTGCTGCCATTCAGCCAGGCTGAGAGCTGGGCAGGGAGAAACTGAGTGAAATTCTACAAGGCAAGGTAGAGTCTTGCACCTGGGAAAGGACAACTCCAGGGACCAGTGTGAGTTGGGGACTGAGCTGCTGGAGAGCAGTGAAGGGCAAAAGGACCTGGGGGGTCCTAGTGGACAGCAGGTTGACCATGAGGCAGCAATGTGCTCTGGTGGCCAAGAAGGCCAAGGGCATCCTGGGGTGGATTAGAAGGCTGTGGTTGGTAGGGTGAGAGAGGCTCTTCTCCCACTCTTCTCTGCCCTGGTGAGGCCACATCCAGACTATTTTGTGCAGTTCTGGGCCCCTCAGGTCAAGAAGGACCTGAGGGAACTGCTTGGAGGAGTCCAGTGCAGAGCCACAAAGACTCTGTAGGGAGTGGAACATCTGCCTGGAGAGGAAAGGCTGAGGGAGCTGGGGCTCTGTAGCCTGGAGCAGAGGAGACAGAATGTTGCTCTCATTCATGCTGATAAAGATGTGCAGGGCAGTGTCAGGAGGACAGAGCTCTGCTCAGGGATGTCCAATGACAGGACAAGGGGCAATGGATGCAGGCTGGAGCAGAGGAGGTTCCACAGGAAGGTCAGGAAAAGCTTTTTCCCTGTGAGGGTGAGAGAGCCCTGGAGCAGGCTGCCCAGGGCGGGTGTGGAGGCTCCTGCTCTGGACATATTCCACATCCACCTCGATGCATTCCTGTGGGATCTGCTCTAGGTGACCCTGCTCAGGCAGGGGAGTTGGACTGCATGACCTCTTGAGGCCCCTTCCAACCCCTAACATCCTGTGATTCTGTGGTTCTGTGGTTGGTGAAAGCTGAAGGCAGCAGCTCCAGCACAGGGCATGCCTGGGCTCTCCCCGCCTCTGCTCTCTAGAGTGACAGCCCCAGCTTCAGCCTGATCTCAGCAGGTGTCTCATTTCCCCCAGTGGTGCAAAGAAAGAATGGATGACAGCCTCCTTCCTGGTGCTGGTCATCTCCTCCAGGAAGAGCTGGGGCTCTGGAACCAGCCACAAAGAAGAGTGTCCCAGGGGGAGAGGAGATTGCTTGTCCCTTGGCTGTTGCAGAGTTCCCACAGAACTCTCTTGGCTTGCCCTGAGAATGGAAGGGTTCCGAAGGTGCCTCCTGGGCTGCTGTGAGTAGTACCAAGGAGATCAGAAGCATCCCAGAAGAGGAGAGGGAAAGGAGAGAGCAGGAGGAGAGAAAGGCAGAGCTGGGCCATGCTTGCGGGCTGAGCCCTTCCAGCCTGGCACTGCAAGGAGGGCCAGGGGTGCTCAGACTCTGAGCCCTACTCTGAGCAGGCCTTGCAATGTCTGATCTGCAGAGGTCCTGTCCAGCAGCAGTTATGCCATGGAAAGAGTGGAAAGGCTTTGGCTGATTTGGACCTCCAAGGTTCGACTTGGGGAGAGGACAAGTGCAGACCCAAGTGGTTTGGAGGAAACTGCTCAGGGGGGTTGGGTCAACACAGAAGGTTCTTTGGTTCGGGGGAGCATTTAGGAACTTGATTGATGAGAGCAGATGGAGAGTGTGGCAGGCAACATCATTTCTCTGTTCCAGAGAGAGAGCTGGTTTAGAGAGTGGAGGTGCTGAGAGGGGTGCTGGGAGGGGTGTGCAGAGTTCTGTTTGTGAGTCCTGCAGCTTGGAGAGTGCTGACAG
Source organism: Colaptes auratus (assembly GCA_015227895.2). NCBI lineage: Eukaryota > Metazoa > Chordata > Aves > Piciformes > Picidae > Colaptes > Colaptes auratus. Next base: position 66,127 of record JAAWVA010000046.1, read on the forward strand.
GAGCTTGGGTTTAGACACGCCAGGGGCGAGGGCAGGACACACAAGACATGGGCTTGAGCTTGGAGAGAGAGGAGGCAAAAGGCATCAGGGAGAGGGATCCCCAAGACATGCAGAGGGCAATGTGTCAGAGAGGTTGCTCACCAGCTGCAGGCCTCTCCCCCTTCTGTCCCTCCCCTGGGAGCAGCAGCAGCTGTTGGCTGCAGGAGCAACCTGTGTCTCTGCTGGAGGAGACCACAGCACAGGCACTGCAGGTGTGCTGAGCAGCAGCTTTTTCTCCTCCCCGTGGCAGTGGCTGTGGCCCTGGCTGAGTCATTTCCGGCAGCTCTGCTCTTGTGGGGCTCTGGCTGGGCCCTGTGGCCTTTGGAGTCTCTCTCAGACACGCAGCAGCAGCGCTCTCAGCATGCGCCTCGCCTGTCTCCTCCTGGCTGCCTTCCTCAGGCAACCACAGGGTAAGCACTGCCTTGCCCTGCAAGCATGGTTCCTCTTCTGCCCAGGGCCCCCTCAGCCCCTCAGCAGAGCTCTGCAGGAGCTGCTCTGCACTTAGGGGCCAGGCTTGGGAAGCCTCAGCTCACACAGCTGGCTTTGCAGCTGCTTTCTCAAGGGGCTGCTGCTGCTGGAACAGCAGAGCTCAGATGCAGAAGCAGCAGCTCCTCTCCTCACCATCTCAGCCCTCTTGCCTTCCTCTCCTCTTGCCCAAGTGTCCACCTCTCTCAGCCCCTCTCTGCTGCTCTCTCTGGGCCTAGTGTTTCATTCTGGGCAGCAGAAGTGACAGGAGGGAAGAGCTGGGTGAAAGCTCAGCTCTCTCTGGGGGTATCTCTGTGGGAGGTAATTGGCATTCCTGTGCTGTGGGATCCACGCTGAGCTGAGGTCTCAGTCCTCCTGCCCAAAGACACTACCTTGGTGTGCCCATCCATGGGGCTCTGCTGCAGCAGCAGGCACCAGGAGCCTTCTCCTCTGACACTTTCCATCTCCACTTGTTGTGCATATCAGACTCTTTCCCTCCACAGTCTCTATCCTTTGCTCTCTTCCAGGCACCATGGGGCAGGTCACTGTCACCCAGCAAGAAGGACAAGTCACACTGAAGCAGAGAGACACCTTCCACACCAAATGTTCATACCAGACAACTAACTTTCAAGGCTTGTTCTGGTACCAGCAGAGGAAAGGCCAAGCTCCCCAGCTGCTCTCGTTCCATGTAGCAGCTGGCCCCAAGCCCAGCGGCCGTCTGACCACGCTGCTGAACACCACGGGGAAATACAGCCTGCTGCAGCTGGAGGCAGTGGAGGTCTCTGACAGTGCCTTGTACCTCTGTGCTGTGAGAGACACCCTGGTGCAGGAGCTTGCTTGCCTGTGCAAGAAGCCAGGGGAGGCAGGGGAAGTGTCTGGGCAAGGCTGAGCTTGGGGCAAGAGGCTCTCAGCTCTCCCCTGGCAGTGCTGCTTCCCCTGAACATATGCAGGACAAGATCCTTTTCCAGGAGGGGACAGAGGCTGTGGCTGGAGAGGCAGCAGAATGTGGTGCAAGACTCTCAGGTTCCCATTTTTTAACCATGGTTATGTAGTTGTTCTGCCCAGTGGCTCTGCTCAGGTGGTGGCAATGTAGGAGCTTGGGATCACTTCGACAATGGATCCAAAGAGCTGCAGCTCTTTGCTTTCTGGATTGCTGCATCTGGAAAGATGATGATGATAAACTCTTGGTCTGCCTCCTTTTTCCCAGCACAGGGCTACCCAAAGCATGAGGAAATCCTTTCTTCACAGCCTTGTGAGCTGCTGGCACCTCAGAGCCTCCAGCAGCACTGAGCTCCTCACTGAGGGAGAGCAGTGGTTGGGCTCTTTGTCTGCAGGACCTGCTTGGAGGCCAAGGGGCTGTATCTGAGCTGAGCTGTCAGAAGCAGGGCCTGATCCCCACTGCCTGTGCAGGAGCCAGGGATGTCTCCCTCAGCTGCAAGGGACAGTGCCTGAAAGGTCCTCACTGCTGTGCTCCCTACTCTCTCCTTCCTCTGGGAAGGATGAATTGGCCACTTGTGTCCCCCCCTCATCCCCCAGCCCCCAAGCCAATGCCTTGCTTACACAGCAAGCTGAGGCAATGACACCAAAGCAGGATGCAGGTGGAGGCAGAGGCTGGGCTGTGGGAAACTTGAATGGCTCTGGAGTGGCCATTTGTGAAGGTGCTGCTGCTGCTGCTGAAGAGGAAAGATCCCAGCTGAGGGCATGGGCTGGGGTGCTTGTTTTCCCAGGGCTGCCTTTTCATGTCCTGCCTCATGCCCTGGAGGAGGCAGCTTCTGAGTGCTGGGCCTCAGAGACCCCAGCATGGCCATGGCAGGAATGTGGCAGTGCCAGCAGAGGCCTCAGCTCAAGTGCTGGATGGGTGCAGTGCAGGAAGTGATCTTCACCTGGGCCACACAGTGAGCTTTGCTGGGGCTGTGCTGCCAGGAAGGGGCCCTGCAGTCCTTCTCAGCTCCCCCAAGGCTTCCCTGGCTCAGGATCTGCCAGGTCTTTCTTCTTCCCTCTCTCCTTCCCTTTCTTCTTCCTTCTCTTCCTCACTCCCAACCTGCTTGTGTGCTCACTTGTGGTCAGCTTGCCAGCAGCTGGCCTCTGCTGCTGCCATTCCTTCTGTTCCTCCTAGCACTGGCCAGAGGCATTTTCCACTCAGTGGGGACTTCCCCAGCCTGCCACAGCTTTTGCAATACAATAGAGAGGTTCAGTGACCTCCTCCCCAGTTCCCTCAGCATCTGTGGGTGTATCCCATTGGCTCCCATGGCCCTGTACACTCTCAAGTCCTTTAGGAGATCTTCCCTCACCAAGGGCAGTTGCTTCTTCCAGCCCATGCCATTATCTTCTGTGACTCTGGGAGTGTGGCTGGAGCCCTTGCCAGTGGAGACTGAGGTAAAGAAGTTGCTGAGGACCTCAGCCTTCTCCATGGCACTTGCCACCAGTTCTGCCCTTTCCTTTCTGAGGGGCCCACACCTGCCTTAGTCTTCCCTTGGCTGTTCATGGACCTGAAGAAACTGTTGCTGTTCCCCCTTGCTCTCCCTGGCTAGGTTGAATTCCACCTGAGCTTTAGCTCTTCTAACCAGGTCTCTTGCTGCTCAGGTAGCTTCCTTTTATGCCCCCATCCCAGCTGTCTTTCCTTCCGCTCCGTGTACAGTGTCCAGACAGGAGAGGACCACACAGAGGCCAGGCTTGATGGCAGCAGAACTTTAATTAGTCAAAAGGAAAAACCAAAGTCACTGCCAGTGGAGGACAGCAGTGCAGGAATGCCCCAAAACACACCAGAGTCTGTGGCCCTTGGCCACGCTCCAGTTCCTGCACAGGATCTGCATCCATCCTGGAGGAAGAGCAGAGAGATGGCTGCCAGCAGGATGGATTTGTTGGGCAGCTTTTTGCCAAGGGGCAGCAAAGCAAAGAAGGAAAGGCAAAGGCAAAGGCCAGCAGCTGTGCTGCAAAGACCAGTAGGTGAAAGAGTAATTTTAAGTGATGGCTGGGAGCCAAAGGTGAGTTATTTGGTGTGTGTGACTCTGCTGCTGGTGATAGTGATTACATACTTGTTATATGCCCTGCACCAGGAGAAGAAGGTATCTAAGACTTGCTTTGTCAGTAAGCGTAGACCAAAGAGAAGGAAGCAGAGCTCTAACTCGACCCCAGAGATTTCTAGTGATGAGGAGAATGGAGAATCTGTATGGGTTAAAGATAGAGCTAAACAGGCTCTCAGGAAGGCTGCTCTGAACGGTGCTGTTGGTGACTCTGGCAATCAGCCAGCGGCAGCAGCAGCTCCTATCATGGCGCTTCCCATGTCCTCGGCGGCCCTTAGAGAGGCAAAGCCGTTTCCTTCTTCTTCGGCAGGACGGGAAGTGTCCTCCGCGGCAGCTGATCCGTCTCAGAACCTGTCAGCTTCTGTTAAGGCAGCTGTGAATTCACACACAGCTCCAATTAATCAAGTAGGCCACACCTTGAGTCCTGTGTCCAGTTCTGGGCCCCTCAGTTTAGGAAGGATGTTGACTTGCTGGAAGGTGTCCAGAGAAGAGCAACGAAGTTGGTGAGGGGTTTGGAACACAACCCTATGAGGAGAGGCTGAGGGAGCTGGGGTTGCTTAGCCTGGAGAAGAGGAGACTCAGGGGAGACCTTCTTGCTCTCTACAACTACCTGAAGGGAGGTTGTAGTCAGGCAGAGGTTGGTCTCTTCTGCCAGGCAGGCAGCACCAGAACAAGAGGACACAGTCTCAGGCTGCGCCAGGGGAGGGTTAGGCTGGAGGTGAGGAAGAAGTTCTATACAGAGAGAGTGATTGCCCATTGGAATGGGCTGCCCATAGAGGTGGTGGAGTCAGCATCACTGGAGGTGTTCAGGTGGAGACTGGATGGGGTGCTTGGTGCCATGGGTTAGTTGTTTAGGTGGTGTTGGATTGGTTGATGGGTTGGATGTGATGATCTTGGAGGTCTCTTCCAACCTGGTTTATTCTATTCTAAGTAGCAGTTTTAGATAGGAGAGGACGGCGCAAAGCTGATCCAGGAGCTGACGGGGGAGAGCAGCAAGATACTGCTGCTGATGAGGGAACTGCTGCTAGAAAAGAGCCTGCGGGGGAGGAAGAGAAGGTTTGTCTTAAAGATAGAGCTGAGTTCTTGAGATCATCACAGGATGGAGATGCAGGGCAAATTGCAGGTCCTGGTAGGACAGTAGCTAGTGGTGGTGCTTCTGAGGATTATGGGGACAACAAGTTCAGGAAGAGGAGGCAGAGGAGGAGGCAGATGATATTCAGCATTCCTCAACACCGCACGAAGAGCTTAGAGATGTGTGGAAGGATTACATCAGAGCAGAGAATGAGCCAGTTCTAGCTTGGCTTGGTAGATGTTTCGATACAGGTGCTCCAGCTCTAATGGCTGGAGACAAGTCAGCAGCTCAGCTAGGAACTCTCTCAAAGGATAATGGAATAGATAGACATCTAGGCAGGACTCTCGGTAAGGTTACTCTGTGGATTCGCCTTTTAATGGCAACCCTCATGAGATATCCTTCCCGAGATGATCTCCCATGGAATCCTAAGCCCTGGACTACCACAGAGAAGGGAATTAAGCGTCTGAGAGAATTTGCTGTCAGAGAGGTACTCTATGGTGGCCATGAGACTCTGAATCCTGATGAAATCCCTGTAGGAACTGGTCTTGCTAAAAAGCTCATCAAACTTGCTCCTCCTCATTATGCAAATGTTCTGGCCAGCAGAATTGTGGCAAGAAATTATGGCGGAGCTCCTCCCACGGGTGGCCAATTCACTGATCAGATGAGACAATTGGAGGATAGCATGACACGTGTTTCTTTGGTTTCAGCCATTGAAACTCTGTCTGGAGAAATTGAGAATTGCATGAAAGAGATGAAGGATGAAATTATAAATTCCATCTCCCAACTGACACAGAGAGATAATTCCAATTCTTCCTCCAGGTGGATACAGGTTTCCTCTGTGAGGAATAGACGTCCTCCAAGGAGGTCATTCCAAAAGAGGTCATTCCAAAACAGATCCAACCAAAACAGACCACCAAGGCAATCCCGTGGGAGTATTTGGATACCTCAGCGTGATCAGTTTGGTGAGAACATGAACAGATGGGATGGGCAACCAACTGCTAATCTTTTCAGGAGACTGAGGGAACTGCAAAGTGGCAGAACCCGAGGCAGCAATACCAGAAGGGTAGCTGTTACTTCCACAGTTTCCCAGGACAACTCGAATAGCTCCAACAGTGGCTCCAGTTCTAACACTGCACACTGTGCTCATTGCACATGTGGGCATGCTCCCCATAACTAGGGGTGGCCTGCCTGCCGCCAGGGGGAGGAGAGGGCTAACAGAGATAACAGAATCGATTGGGATGTGTACATCCAGTGGCCTGGCACTTCACAAGTTCAGAAGTGCAGGGCCTTGGTTGACACAGGGGCTCAGTGCACCATAATGCCATCAAATTATCAGGGATCAGAAGCTATAACTATTCTGGGAGTCACTGGTGGATCTCAAGAGTTAACTAAGGAGGAGGTTGATATAAGTTTAACTGGTAAACAGTGGAGGAAGCATACAGTTGTGATCGGACCTGACACACCTTGTATTCTGGGAATTGATTTTCTGAGAGAAGGGCGTTTCAGAGACCCTAAAGGTTACAAATGGGCTTTTGGAGTAGCATCTGTAGAAGTTGATGGACAAAAATTGAGGCTGTCGTTTAGACCTGAGCATTCTGATGAATCTGCAGTTGTGGGACAACACAAGATTGAGGACATTAAATTGCCGGTTGCTTCTCAGACTGTGCATCACAGACAATACAGAACCAACCCTGACTCTTTGGTGCCCATTCAGAATCTGATTCGTCAGCTGGAGAGTCAGAAAGTCATCAGCAAAACTCATTCCCCTTTCACCAGTCCAGTGTGGCCTGTGCGAAAGCAGAATGGAGACTGGCGTCTGACAGTCGACTACCGAGCTCTGAATGAAGTAACTCCACCTATGAGTGCAGCAGTACCAGACATGATGGAACTCCAATATGAGCTGGAATCCCAAGAGGCCAAATGGCATGCTACCATAGACATTGCTAATGCCTTCTTCTCTATTCCCATAGCAGAGGAATGCAGGCCTCAGTTTGCTTTCACCTGGAGAGGAATCCAGTACACTTTCAACAGATTGCCAAGGGGCTGGATCCACAGCTCCAGCATCTGTCATGCCGTGATCCACGATGCTCTGGAGAAAGGTGGTGCTCCAGAACACATCCAGTTCATCGATGATATCATTGTCTGGGGTAAAACTGCTGAGGAAGTCTTCGAGAAAGGTAACAAAATCATTGACATTCTCCTGAGCGCAGGTTTCGCCATCGAGCGAGACAAGGTGAAAGGACCTACCAGAGAGATCCAGTTTCTGGGAGTGCGGTGGCAGGATGGACGCCGACACATTCCAGTGGATGTGGGAAATAGAGTCTCTACCATGGCCAATCCCATGAACAAGCAAGAAACTCTACGTTTCTTGGGGAGAGTGGGATTGTGGAGGCTGCACATTCCTGGATGCAGTCAGATTGTGAAACCTCTGTATGAAGTGACTCAAAAGAGAAATAATTTCCACTGGGGACCTGAACAACAAGCAGCCTTTGACCAGATAAAGCAAGAGGTGGTTCAAGCAATGGGTCTGGGACCTGTCCGAGATGGTCCAGACATTAAGAACATTTTGTACACGGCTGCAAGTGACAATGGTCCAACCTGGTGCTTGTGGCAAAGAGCTCCAGGTGAGACACGTGGACGACCTCTTGGTTTCTGGAGTCGAGGTTACAGAGGTTTAGAGGCTAATTATACTCCAACAGAGAAAGAGATTCTAGCTGCCTATGAAGGAGTGAAAGCAGCTTCTGAAGTGATTGGAACTGAATCACAACTTCTCCTAGCTCCCAGATTCCCAGTTTTGAATTGGATGTTCAAAGGCAAGGGTTCCACACCACATCATGCAACAGATTCCACCTGGTCTAAGTGGATGGCTCTGATAACACAGAGAGCTCGCATGGGAAATCTTGAAAGACCTGGTCTGGTGGAGGTGATCTCAAGTTGGCCTGAAGGTACCAACTGTACTGAACCTCCAGAGGAGAGAGTAACTCGTGCTGAGGAAGCTCCTCCTTACAGTGACCTTTCTGATGTTGAAAAGAAATATGCTTTGTTCACAGACGGTTCCTGTCGGCTGGTCGGGAACAAGCGAAGGTGGAAGTCTGCAGTGTGGAGTCCAACACGCCGAGTTGCAGAGGCAAAGGATGGAGAAGGAGAATCCAGTCAGTTTGCAGAGGTAAAAGCTGTCCAGCTGGCTCTCAACGTAGCTGAACGTGAGAGGTGGCCAAAGCTTTATCTCTACACCGACTCATGGATGGTAGCCAATGCTCTGTGGGGTTGGCTAAAGAACTGGAAGAGGAATGGTTGGCAGAGAAAAGGAAAGCCCATATGGGCAGCTGACCTGTGGCAGGACATTGCTGATCGAATCGAGAGAATTCCAGTGAAGGTGAGACACATTGATGCTCACATCCCTAAGAGCAAAGCTCCTGAGGAACAGCAACACAACCATCAGGCAGATCTAGCTGCAAGAGTTTCTCAAGTAGACATGGACTCTGATCTTGATCTCGACTGGAAACACCGAGGTGAGATATTCTTAGCTCGGTGGGCTCACGATTCATCAGGACATCAAGGCAGAGATGCAACCTACCAGTGGGCACGTGACAGATCCATAGACATCTCCATGGATGCTATCACACAAGTCATCCATGACTGTGACATTTGTGCTGCTATTAAGCAGGCAAAGAGAATTAAGCTCTTATGGTATATTGACAGATGGTCCAAGTACAAGTATGGTGAAGCTTGGCAGATTGACTACATCACCCTACCACGTTCTCGTTCTGGTAAGCAGTATGTGCTTACTATGGTAGAGGCAAACACTGGGTGGTTGGAAACTTATCCAGTTCCACATGCAACTGCACGCAACACCATTCTTGGTCTGGAGAGACAAATCCTGTGGAGACATGGAACTCCAGAGAGGATTGAGTCAGACAACGGAACTCACTTCAAGAACAATCTTGTAAAGAGCTGGGCCAAAGAGCACGGCATTGAGTGGATATTCCACATCCCCTACTATGCACCAGCTGCAGGGAAGATTGAACGCTACAAGGGTTTGCTGAAGACCACTCTTAAAGCCATGGGGGGGTGGATCTTTGAAAAACTGGGAAAAGCATTTAGCACAAGCAACCTGGCTGGTGAATAGTAGAGGTTCAGTGAATGGAGCTGGACCAGCACACTCAGATCGGCTACAGAAAGTAGAAGGTGATAGAGTTCCTGTTGTTAGAGAAAAGAACCTGTTAGGTAAAACTGTTTGGGTATTTTCTCCCTCAGGAGAGGCTAAACCTGTCTGGGGGGTGGTTCCAGCTGAAGGTCCGGGTCACACTTCTTGGGTAATGCAAGAGAATGGTGAAATTCAGTGTATTCCACAAAGAAATTTAACTTTAGCTGAAAGAGTTTAATTTCAGAGTGTTGTACAGCTACATCACGCCCAAAGGAAGAATCCATGAGGAATCCACGGTGCACGAACCCTGAGAACCCTGAGAGCCCTGAGTCAACTGAGAGTCCCTGTGTCCCTGGTTCCCTGTTTCCCTTTTCTTCGCTTTGTGTGCAAAGAGACAAACTGTTTTCCATTTTTCCTAATTTTCTTGGCCTTCTCAATCATCTACACCTGAGGATAGCCGGAATGGACTATCAACTTTGCTTGGAAACCGTAGATATTGTTTTAGATTGGATGGACAGTACGAACAGCCAATGAAATTGTTTAGCAGGGGTGGATTGTGACCGGTTTAGGCTGTGCCTTTAAGAAAGAGACAGTAGCTGAACACTATGGCTGAATGTTTTTGATATTTGAACAAAACCAAGATAGTCTAAACTAATTTCATTGGTAGGTTTAAGTTCTGCCAGTGGAGTCTGGGTTCAGGCTGTGTTCATTCTGTTCTTCTCTGTCCTGTGGGCTGGTCGGCTTCTCTCTCTCTGAAGCAGCAGCTTTGCCAGACAGGAGCGACCTTGAATTACAAAGCTAACCAGATAAGAAAATTAATTCTTGCATGCACTTTGAGCTAACAGAATTTTTCCCCTTAATTGCCTTTCTCTCTCTCTCTCTAACCTTTTTGGGAGAAAGGGGAGGTAGGGAGGGAGAGAGTTCCCCAAACCCCCTGGCCAGCTGGAGGGAAAAGGCTTTTCTGCATTACGTTCATTGCTGTGTATTTCTGTATAGATTGTAAATATTTGTGTGCATATTCATTGCATTCCATTTGTGCCTGTAAATACAGCTTTCATCTGCTTTTCTGACTGAGCTAGCTGTGGTTTCTTTGTGTGGGGGGGAGAACTTTCTCACCCTCCCCATCACATGGGGGCAGGAGTTGATCTGCTGGAGGGTAGAGAGGCTTTGCAGAGGGACCTGGACAGGCTGGACAGATGGGCAGAGGCCAAGGGCAGGAGATTGAACACATCCAAGGGCCAGGTGCTGCACATTGGCCACAGCAGCCCCATGCAGTGCTACAGGCTGGGGTCAGAGTGGCTGGAGAGCAGCCAGGCAGAAAGGGACCTGGGGGTAGTGGTTGATGGGAGTTGAACATGAGCCTGCAGTGTGCCCAGGCAGCCAAGAGGGCCAATGGCATCCTGGGCTGCCTCAGGAAGAGTGTGGCCAGCAGGAGCAGGGAGGTCATTGTGCCCCTGTACACTGCACTGGTTAGGCCACACCTTGAGTCCTGTGTCCAGCTCTGGGGCCCTCAGTTTAGGAAGGAAGTTGACTTGCTGGACACAAAGCTCACTGCGTGGCCTTGCCAAGTACAGGGGTACAACCACCTCCCTGCTCTTGCTCAGTGTATCCACAAGGCTCCCAAGTACCTCTGTGTATCTATACACCCAGGTATTTGGATTGGTTGATGGGTTGGACGCAATGATCTTGAAGGTCGCTTTCAACCTGGTGTATTGTACTGTATTGTATTGTGTTGTATATGTATCCTTGTGGCAAATAAGGCAAATGATGTCCTGAGCTGCATGAGGAGAAATGTTGCCAGCAGCTCAAAGGAGGTGATGCTTCCCCTTTATTCAGTGCTTTTGAGGCCCCCCTGGGAGTCCTGTGTCGAGTTCTGGGCTCCCCAGTACAAGGAGACATCCTCAAGACAGTCCAGCGACTGGCCACTGAGATGCTGAAGGAACTGGAACAGTTCCCAGATGAGGAAAAGCTGAAAGAGCTGGGACTGCTCTTTCAGCCTCAGGGAGCATCTCCTCAGTGTACAGAAATATATAAAGGGAAGGTGCAAAGAACCACAGAATGGCAGCAGCTGAAAGACCTCTGACGGTCATCTTGTCTAATCCACTTGTTCAAACAGGGCCACCTACAATCCTTTTCCTAGCATTAAGTCCCTTCCAACCCTGACATGCTGTGATTCTAGGGGTTGGGGGTATTATGCATCCCAAAAACAGAGGCTCCACAACATGCCTGGGCAACCTATTTCAGTGCCTGGCCACCCACAGAATGAAAAAAACACCTCCTGAGGTTCAGATGGAACCTCCTGTGTTTCATTTTGCCCCTGATCCTGTCACTGGACACCACTGAGAAGAGCCTCTGCCTGTCAGCTTTGCAGCCTCTCCTCAGACGGAAGAAGTTACAGCTGATGTGCACCAGCTATGAACAGGGTGATGAACTCAGCTGTGCTTTGGATCCCGCAGTCTTTTCCTGACTGGAGGCAGAAAGGCATCTCGTGGCCAGTAAGGATAACGGACTTGCAATTTTTGGGGTACCCAAATCGCCACCAAATGCCTGTCTTTGGGCATCTGAAATAGAATAGAATAGAATAGAATAGAATAGAATAGAATAGAATAGAACAGAATAGAACAGAACAGAACAGAATAGACCAGGTTGGAAGAGACCTTCAAGATCATCGTGTCCAACCCATCAACCAATCCAACCCAACTAAACAACTAAACCGTGGCACCAAGCACCCCATCAAGTCTCCTCCTGAACACCTCCAATGAAGGTGACTCCACCACCTCCCTGGGCAGCCCATTCCAATGGGCAATCACTCTCTCTGTATAGAACTTCTTCCTAACATCCAGCCTAAACCTCCCCTGGCACAGTCTGAGACTGTGTCCTCTTGTTCTGGTACTGGCTGCCTGGGAGAAGAGACCAACCTCTCCCTGGCTACAACCTCCCTTCAGGGAGTTGTAGAGAGCAAGAAGGTCTCCCCTGAGTCTCCTCCTCTCCAGGCTAAGCAACCCCAGCTCCCTCAGCCTCTCCTCATAGGGCTGTGTTCCAAACCGCCTCCCAGCTTCGTTGCCCTTCTCTGGACACCTTCCAGCAAGTCAACCTCCTTGGGAGGTGGTTGTACTCCTGTACTTGGCAAGGCCACGCAGTGAGCTTTGTGTCCAGCAAGTCAACTTCCTTCCTAAACTGAAAGCCCCACAGCTGGACACAGGACTCAAGGTGTGGCCTAACCAGTGCAGTGTACAGGAGCACAATGACCTCCCTGCTCCTGCTGGCCACACTCTTCCTGAGGTAGCCCAGGATGCCATTGGCCCTCTTGGCTGCCTGGGCACACTACAGGCTCATGTTCAGCCTTCCATTGACCAGCACCCCCAGGTCCCTCTCTGTTTGGGAGCTCTCCAGCCACTCTGACCCCAGCCTGTAGCACTGCATGGGGCTGCTGTGGCCAATGTGCAGAACCCGGCCCTTGGATGTGTTCAATCTCCTGCCCTTGGGCTCTGCCCATCTGTCCAGCCTGTCGAGGTCCCTCTGCAAAGCCTCTCTGCCCTCCAGCAGATCAACTCCTGCCCCCAGCTTGGTGTCGTCCCCAAATTTACTGATGATGGACTCAATGCCCTCATCCAGATCATCAATAAGGATATTGAACAGGATGGGGCCCAGCACCAATCCCTGGGGCACACCACTAGTGCCTGGCTGCCAGCTGGCTGTGGCACCATTCACCACCACTCTCAGGGCTCAGCCCTCCAGCCAGTTCCTAACCCAGCTCAGAGTGCTGCTGTCCAAGCCAGGGGCTGCCAGCTTGGCCAGGAGTTTGCTGTAGGTCACGGTGTCAAAGGCCTTGCTGAGGTCCAGGTAGACCACATCCACAGCCTGCCCCACATCCACCAGGCAGTCACCAGGGCATAGAAGGAGATCAGATTGGTCAGGCAGGACCTGCCCTTCCTAAATCCATGCTGGCTGGGCCTGATCCCTTGGCCATCCTGTAAGTGCTGTGTGATCACACTCAGGATGACCTGTTCCATACCCTTGCCTGGCACTGAGGTCAGGCTGACAGGCCTATCATTCCCTGGCTCTTCCAACTGGCCCTGCTTGTGGATGGGCACCACCTTGGCAGCTTCCAATCTTCTGGGACCTCTCCAGTGAGCCAGGACTGCTTAAATATGATGGAGAGTGGCTTGGACAGCTCATCTGCCAGCTCTCTCAGCACCCTAGGATGGATCCCATCTGGCCCCATGGACTTATGGGCGTCCAAGGGGCTGAGGAGATCTCTAACTGCCTAATCCTGGAACACAGGGAAACTATGCAGCTCCCTGGCTCCTTCTGCCAGCTCTGCAAGCCAAGATGTCTGGACGACTTTCTGCCCTGCTAGTAAAAATTGAGGCACAGAAGGTGTTAAGCACCTCTGCCTTTTCCTCATCCTTTGTTACAACGTTCCCCTCCGTGCCCACCAAGGAGTGGAGGTTGTCCTTTCCCTTCCTCTTGCTATTGATGTATTTATAGAAGGACTTTTTGTTGTCCTTCACAGCAGAGGCCCGTATGAGATCCAAATGTGCTTTTGCCTCCCTAATTTTCTTCCTACAAGACCTGTCAACATCCCTAAACATTCCATGGGTTGCCTCCCCTTGCTTCCAAAGATGATACACCCTCTTTTTTCCCCTTAGTTCTATTAAGAGTTCATTACCCATCCAGGCCATCTGCCCCGGGGCTCATCTTCCGGCACACTGACACAGCCTGTTCCTGCACCTTCAAGAGTTCTTCCTTGAAGCAGCTCCAGCTCTCCTGGACCCCTTTATTTTTAAGGGCTGTTTCCCAAGGAACCTTCTGAGTTAGTTCCTTGAGTAGCCTGAAGTCTGCTCTCCTGAAGTCCAGAGTGGAGGTCTTCTTGCTGCCCCTCGTAGCTTGGCTGAGTACTGACAACTCAATTATCTCCTGGTCACTGGTGCCTAAACACCCTCCGACCACCACATCCCCCACCAGCCCTTCCCTCTTGGTGAAGAGGAGGTCAAGCAGAGCCTTACCCCTGGTAGGTTCACACAGCACCTGGGATAAGAAGCTGTCCTCCATGCACTCCAGGAACCTCCTAGACTGCCTCCTCTCTGCTGTGCTGAGATCCCAGCAGATATCAGGCAGGCTGAAGTCGCCCATGAGAATGAGGTCAGGCGATCTGGAGACAGCCTTAAGCTGCCTATAGAATGCTTCATCGACATCTTCCTCCTGGTTGGGTGGTCTATAACAGACTCCAACCAGGATGTCTGCCCTGCTGCTCTTCCCTCTAATTCTCCCCCACAAGCACTCAACCCGATCGTCCCTGATCTCCATCTCAACGGCATCTAGTGCCTCCCTGATGTACAGGGCCACCCCTCCACCCCTTCTTCCTTGCCTGTCTCTCCTGAACAGCCTGTAGCCATCAATTGCAGCGCTCCAGTCATGTGAGTCGTCCCACCACGTCTCTGTGATGGCAACTACATCATAACTCTCCTGCTGCAACAGGGCTTCCAGCTCCTCTTGTTTGTTACCCATGCTTCGTGCATTAGTGTACATGCACTGCAGCTGGGCTGCTGGTTTCACCTCTGGCTCTAGCTTATCACCCCCAGACTCCTGCCTGAGGGGACTGGTTCCAGCCCCTTCCCCCTTCGAAGCTAGTTTAAAGCCCTGTCAATGAGACCTGCCAATTCCCTGCCCAGAATCTTTTTCCCTTTGGGGGACAGGCCATTCTCGTACACTGTGACCCTTCCCCTCCTCTGGGACAGATGGACTGCATCTGTTGCCAGCTGACCTGCTGCAGTAGAAAGTTCTCCAAGATCGAAAAACCCAACATTCTTTTGGCTGCACCAGCCTCTAAGCCACTTGTTGACTGCAGCTGCTGACCTGTTCCTTCTGGCATTCCCTCCTGCAACACAGGGTATTGATGAAGAAATTATTTGTGCACCTGACCCTTCAACCAGATCTCCCAGGGCCTTAAATAAATCCTGTATTAAACATCTTCTGTGTAGCTTCCCTATGTGAGTGCAGTAACTGGAGAGCCTGGAGTGCAAGAGAGAGCTGGGAGCCAGGGACTGGAGAGCCTGGAGTGAAAGAGAGAGATGGGAGCCAGGGAGTGGAAAGACTGGAGTGAAAGGGAGAGCTGGGAGCCAGGGAGTGGAGAGCCTGGAGTGAAAGGGAGAGCTTGGAGCCAGGGACTGGAGAGACTGGAGTGCAAGAGAGAGTTGGGAGCCAGGGACTGGGGAAATAGATAACAGATAACATTTAGGACCTGGGAAATTCACTCTAGGTACTAGAAAGTTCACTCACTTTACACTTTAGTTTGAATCTGAAAATTCTCCAGCACTGGAATGCACCTTACAGAGATGTTGTATGAACTGCAGCAGTACAGGATGGGAGGGGATGTGCTGGAGAGCAGCTCTGTGGAGAAGGAGCTGGGAGTCCTGGTGGCCAACAAGCTCTCCATGGGACAGCAATGTGCCCTGGTGTCCAAGAAGGCAAATGGGATCCTGGGGGGCATTAAGAGTGTGTCCAGCGACCAAGGGAGGTTCTTCTCCCTCTTTACTCTGCCCTGCTGAGACCTCCCCTGGAATATTGCATCCAGTTTTGGGCTCCTCAGTTCAAGAGGGACAGGGACCTGCTGGAGAGAGTCCAAGGAAGGGCTGCCAGGATGCTGAAGGGACAGCAGCACTGCCTGGTGAGGAGAGGCTAAGAGCCCTGAGGCTCTGGAGAGAAGCCTGAGAGGAGATTTAGTAAATGTTTCTAAATATCTGAGGGCTGAGTATCAAGAGGGAGGGGACAGGCTCTGCCCACTGCACCCTGTGGTGGGACAAGGGGTCATGGCTCTAACCTACAGCACAGGAGGTTCCACCTCAACACGAGGGGGAACTTCACTGTGAGGGTCACAGAGCAGTGGAAGAGGCTGCCCAGAGAGGTTTGAAGGTCCCTTCCAACCCCTAGCATGCTGTGATCCTGTGATTGTGCAGGATCTTGCCCTGATCCGCCTGATGTGATTAGAGCTGCTTTGGGCAGGGACTTGGCATGGGTGATCTGCAGAGGCCCTTCTCAACCTCAGGCATGTTAGAACAAGAGAGAAAATTATTTGGCTGCATTGCTTGCTAAGGGCTAGAAGTAAGGAGAAGAGGAGGCTCAGGGGAGACACATCCTCTGTCTCATGCTGTCCCACAGCTGCAGATTCGGCTGAGAGGTCAGGTCTAGTGGACAGCTTTCCTTTGCCTCCATCCATTCCTACAGTTGCTATTCCAAAAGCCCATTTGTATCCCTCAGGATCTTGGACCTGCCCCTCTCTCAGGAAGCCACTTCCCACAATGCAAGGTGCATCTGGACCAGCGGCAGTGCTTTGTTTCTTCCACCCCTTCCCAGTTAGTCTTACTTCAGCTTGCAACAGGGGCAGCTCTTGAGACCCACCAGTAATTTCTGAAAGGGTTATGGACTCTGCACCTTTACAATTGGATGGTGTTAGGCTACACTGAGCACCTGTGTCAACCAAGGGCCTGTGCTTCTGGACACCTCATGAACACTTTCCAATAGACTCTGTTATCTCCACTCCTCCTCCTGGCAGGAGGTAGGGCGCCTCTAATTCTGAGCACTGCATCTACAGTTGGCACAGTCTTTAGTGTTATTGTCAGAACCATGGCTGAGCAACCTGAACCATTGTGGGAAAGTGAGGCAGACTCCTTTGTGCTAGTGTTCCTCTGGGTTTGCCACTCTGCAGCTCCTGCACTCTCCTCAAAAGATCAGAGGTGGTTGCCCATCCCACGTGTGCATGATCTCAGCAGATTGCTCACGCAGGGTTATCCGAGGAGACCCACGTGATTGTTGAGGTCTGCTTTGAACTGGCCTAGTTCCAAGTGGCCTCCCAGGAGGATGTCATTTCCCATTGCCCAGACATGGACCCATTCAGGAGAGGAAGGGCTGGTCTCATCCCCCTTCACCAATTTGGGCATGGAGGTCTTCAATTCTTCCTTCAGTTCATTCATGCCATCCTTTATCTTCAGCTTGAAAGAGCTGTTCCCACATGAATATCATCAGGGTGCCACAAATCATTTCTCTCACAGCACACTCCTGCAAACACTTGATGCCCTCTTCAGTAGTGGAGCATTGCTGAGGGCTCCATGGTAAATCGTGCCCAGATGGATACTGCAGTAGCACAGCCAATGACAGGCATGTCCACAGGGCTGCCTTGGCAATGGGACTCCCTGTGTACTGATCAATGCCACTGTCTCTAGCAAGGTATCTCAACTGTTCATGAGATTTATTGCTGACTTGCAAAGCAGCTGCACCTGTGGTCACAGCACTTGCAAACCAGCTCATTACTGTTTCACTTTCTCCTCTGAGATCATCCTTTCTTCTATGCCTAATGTCTTTCCTGGGCATCTCAGCCATCTGCACCTCATCATCATCTGAATCATCATCACTGTTTTGCTGGCATTGTTTAAGCAGAAATACTGCCTTGTACAAATTCAGCTCTTCCCACCCCAAAGGCAGCTGCATGGAGCTTGCCTGCTTCTGCCTCCCACCCCCTGCCATGTCTCCCATGACTTGTCCTTCTGCCTCACTCACATAGTCAAAAGAGGTCAGAGGGAGAGAGGAAATGTAGGAGGCAGAAGCAACACACCAAGTTGATGAGAGTAACCTCTATCTGGTTATAATTCTGTGTACAATCTCAAACATTATTTAGCTTCTACTGGAAGTCTCTGGAGAATTCCTCTTTACAATCAGTGTGTAAGCAAGATACTAGCTCTGAACTGTGACAGAGGAGAGGAGAGGTTTGGGGAGGAGAGAGGAGGGGAGAGGAGAGGAGAGGAGCAGGGGAAGGAGGGGAGGGATGGGAGAGAGGGGAGGGAAGAGGAGAGGTTCGGAGAGGAGAGGAGAGGAGAGGAGGGTCAGGAGGAGGAGGAGGGGAGGAGAGGAGAGGTTCAGAGAGGAGAGGTTCGGAGAGGAGAGGAGAGGTTCGGAGAGGAAGAGGCGAGGTTCGGAGAGAAGAGGAGGTTCGGAGAGGTCGGAGAGGAGAGGAGAGGAGAGGAGAGGAGAGGAGAGGAGAGGAGAGGAGAGGAGAGGAGAGGAGAGAGGAGAGGAGAGGAGAGGAGAGGAGAGGAGAGGAGAGGAGAGGAGAGGTATATGAGATGAGTGCTGTGACAGGGAACTTGCCTGAGATCAGTTCTCCTGGATAGAGGGGGAAACCCTGCAGTGCCTGAGGGGACGGAGTGGCAAAGTGGGTGGGGAGTGCTGACAGGAGCCGAGGGTTAGACACTCTGCAGGAGCAAGGACAGGACAAACCAGACAAAGGCTTCTGCCCACTGAGAGAGGAGGCAAGAGGTAGGCTTGCAGAGGAGAGTATGTCAGAGAGGTTTGGTCACCTCTCCCCCTTTTTTCCCTCCCCTGGGAGCAGCAGAATCTTGAGCTTGGAGAGAGAGGAGGCAAAAGGCATCAGGGAGAGGGATCCCCAAGACATGCAGAGGGCAATGTGTCAGAGAGGTTGGTCAGCAGCTGCAGGCCTCTCCCCCTTCTGTCCCTCCCCTGGGAGCAGCAGCAGCTGTTGGCTGCAGGAGCAACCTGTGTCTCTGCTGGAGGAGACCACAGCACAGGCACTGCAGGTGTGCTGAGCAGCAGCTTTTTCTCCTCCCCGTGGCAGTGGCTGTGGCCCTGGCAGAGTCATTTCCGGCAGCTCTGCTCTCGTGGGGGCTCTGGCTGGGCCCTGTGGCCTTTGGAGTCTCTCTCAGACACGCAGCAGCAGCGCTCTCAGCATGCGCCTCGCCTGTCTCCTCCTGGCTGCCTTCCTCAGGCAACCACAGGGTAAGCACTGCCTTGCACTGCAAGCATGGTTCCTCTTCTGCCCAGGGCCCCCTCAGCCCCTCAGCAGAGCTCTGCAGGAGCTGCTCTGCACTTAGGGGCCAGGCTTGGGAAGCCTCAGCTCACACAGCTGGCTTTGCAGCTGCTTTCTCAAGGGGCTGCTGCTGCTGCTGGAACAGCAGAGCTCAGATGCAGAAGCAGCAGCTCCTCTCCTCACCATCTCAGCCCTCTTGCCTTCCTCTCCTCTTGCCAAGTGTCCACCTCTCTCAGCCCCTCTCGGCTGCTCTCTCTGGGCCCAGTGTTGCACAGCCATGGCACTGCAGAAGCTCTTTGGCCTCTCAGCACTGCACATTTTCTCACCTTGGAGCCCAGACACAGAGGGCTTTGGAGAGCTGAGGCAGGGACATGAAAGCTCTCTCAAGCCACTGACATTCTGATCTTGTCCCAGTCCCTCTCCTGGCTGGCCCATGTCATTCAGCAGGTCCTGGCTCTCCATTTTTCCTGCATGTCTGCAGGGCAGGGATTCCTTTTCCCTCCCTTCCACAACTCCGTAGCTATCCCAGAGAAGAAGGAATGAGGAAAAGTGGAAAGCATCCTCCAGGAGCTCCAAGAGCTGTTACAGGCTGTTCCCTGGAGACTCTGGGCAGCAGAAGACACAGGAGGGAAGAGCTGGGTGAAGGCTCAGCTCTCTCTGGGGTATCTCTGTGGGAGGGAATTGGCATTCCTGTGCTGTGGGAGCCTTCTCCTCTGACACTTTCCATCTCCACTTGTTCTGCACATCAGACTCTTTCCCTCCACAGTCTCTATCCTGTTGCTCTCTTCCAGGCACCATGGGGCAGGTCACTGTCACCCAGCAAGAAGGACAAGTCACACTGAAGCAGAGAGACACCTTCCACACCAAATGCACATACCAGACCACTGACTTTCGAGGCTTGCTCTGGTACCAGCAGAGGAAAGGCCAAGCTCCCCAGCTGCTCTCGTTCCATGTAGCAGCTGGCCCCAAGCCCAGCGGCCGTCTGACCACGCTGCTGAACACCACGGGGAAATACAGCCTGCTGCAGCTGGAGGCAGTGGAGGTCTCTGACAGTGCCTTGTACCTCTGTGCTGTGAGAGACACGCTGGTGCAGGAGCTTGCTTGGCTGTGCAAGAAGCCAGGGGAGGGAGGGGAAGTGTCTGAGCAAGGCTGAGCTTGGGGCAAGAGGCTCTCAGCTCTCCCCTGGCAGTGCTGCTTCCCCTGAACATATGCAGGACAGGATCCTTTTCCAGGAGGGGACAGAGGCTGTGGCGGAGAGGCAGCAGAATGTGGTGCAAGAGTCTCAGGTTCCCATTTTTAAACATGGTTATGTAGTTGTTCTGCCCAGTGGCTCTGCTCAGGTTGGTGGCAATGTGGAGCTTGGGATCACTTCGACAATGGATCCAAAGAGCTGCAGCTCTTTGCTTTCTGGATTGCTGCATCTGGAAAGATGATGATGATAAAGTCTTGGTCTGCCTCCTTTTTCCCAGCACAGGGCTACCCAAAGCATGAGGAAATCCTTTCTTCACAGCTGCTGGCACCTCAGAGCCTCCAGCAGCACTGAGCTCCTCACTGAGGGGAGCAGTGGTTGGGCTCTTTGTCTGCAGGACCTGCTTGGAGCCAAGGGGCTGTATCTGAGCTGAGCTGTCAGAAGCAGGGCTTGATCCCCACTGCCTGTGCAGGAGCCAGGGATGTCTCCCTCAGCTGCAAGGGACAGTGCCTGGAAGGGCCTCACTGCTGTGCTCCCTACTCTCTCCTTCCTCTGGGAAGGATGAATTGGCCACTTGTGTCCCCCCCTCATCCCCCAGCCCCCAAGCCAATGCCTTGCTTACACAGCAACCTGAGGCATGACACCAAAGCAGGATGCAGGTGGAGGCAGAGGCTGGGCTGTGGGCAACTGGAATGGCTCTGGAGTGGCCATTTGTGCTCAGAGACCCCAGCATGGCCATGGCAGGAATGTGGCAGTGCCAGCAGAGGCCTCAGCTCAAGTGCTGGATGGGTGCAGTGCAGGAAGTGATCTTCACCTGGGCCCCCACAGTGAGCTTTGCTGGGGGCTGTGCTGCCAGGAAGGGGCCCTGCAGTCCTTCTCAGCTCCCCCAAGGCTTCCCTGGCTCAGGATCTGCCAGGTCTTTCTTCTTCCCTCTCTCCTTCCCTTTCTTCTTCCCTCTCTCCTTCCCTTTCTTCTTCCTTCTCTTCCTCACTCCCAGCCTGCTCGTGTGCTCACTTGTGGTCAGCTTGCCAGCAGCTGGCCTCTGCTGCTGCCATTCCAGAGGCATTTTCCACTCAGTGGGGACTTCCCCTGCCTGCCACAGCTTTTGCAATACAATAGAGAGGTTCAGTGACCTCCTCCCCAGTTCCCTCAGCACCTGTGGGTGTATCCCATTGGCTCCCATGGCCCTGTACACTCTCAAGTCCTTTAGGAGATCTTCCCTCACCAGGGCAGTTCCTTCTTCCTGCCCCTGCCATTATTCTGTGACTCTGGGAGTGTGGCTGGAGCCCTTGCCAGTGGAGACTGAGGTAAAGAAGTTGCTGAGGACCTCAGCCTTCTCCATGGCACTTGCCACCAGTTCTGCCCTTTCCTTTCTGAGGGGCCCACACCTGCCTTAGTCTTCCCTTTGCCATTCATCTACCTGAAGAGACTGTTGCTGTTCCCCTTGCTCTCCCTGGCTGGATAGAATTCCAGCTGAGCTTTAGCTCTTCTAACCAGGTCTCTTGCCTCTCAGGCAGCTTCCTTATGTGCCCCCATCCCAGCTGTCTTTCCTTCCACTCTGTGTACAGTGTCCAGACAGGAGAGGACCACACAGAGGCCTGTCCTGGATGAGGCATTAACAAGACAGCTGAATCTCTTTTGAGCTGCTGCCCCTTTCTCCTCCCTCTGGTTGCAGGGTCCAGGTTGAGGTCGAGGAGCCTAATAGGCAGCCATTAGGGCTGCCTGGAGGGGAGTGGAAGTTGATCCCCAAGCCTGACGTTGCAGAGAGGCGACTGCACGTGTCAGACCCCATGAGAGAAGGTGTGTGCAGTTTACTCACCACCTGAGCATTTTGAATTGCTTGGCAGGATGTGAATGGCTGCTGTGCCATTGGGCCCTTGCAAAAAGGGAATTGATAGGGGAAGACCTCCTTTACCCTTTGCTCCTAGCTCCTCACACTCATAGCTTGCACGCTCCTTACTCTCTCCCCTCTCTCCCCCGTTCGTTACTGGGATTCAAGGCGGCGACAAGCACCCTACTGGCTCCTATCTTCAGAGCAATTAGCTTCTTTTCTTTTAGCAGCCTAGTGCTGGAGTGGGCCTTCACTACAGCAGCCTGCATGAGTAAAACACGAGGTTTCACCTGGTTACCTCCGAGGTTTATAGCTCGGAACCTCTTAGTTAGCTCCCTTGTGAACTCCATGGTGGTTCCTCTGCACCACCCGAGGCAGGATTGCTGCTTGGTTTCGTGTGCATAGGGAGATTCCAGTTTGTTCCTCTGTATTCCAAGTTCTGATTGTTCTAGACTGTACTCTACTTTTTGTTAGCCTTCTGCCGTGTGTCAGCAACCTGTCATTGACCAGGCAAACGACCCTGAATAAATTGGCTTGGGAAAGCATTTTGATATTAATAAATACTATTCATATTTTATCATATTTCCAGCCAATACATTGATAAACTACAACAAGGCCAGGCTGGAATGCAGCAGAACTTTAATCAGTCAGAAGGAAAAACCAAAGTCACTGCCAGTGGAGGACAGCAGTGCAGGAATGCCCCAAAAACACACCAGAGTCTGTGGCCCTTGGCCACGCTCCAGTTCCTGCACAGGATCTGCATCCCTCCTAGAGGAAGAGCAGAGAGATGGCTGCCAGCAGGATGGATTTGTGGGCAGCTTTTTGCCCAGGGGCAGCAAAACAAAGAAGGAAGGCAAAGGCAAAGGCCAGCAGCTGTGCTGCAAGACCTCCAGGGTGTGCATCCTTGGGCCAGCAGCATCTGCTGAGCTCCTGGAGGTGTGTCCCTGGGGCTTCCCCAGCAGCTCTGTCGGCGCAGGCACCTTCTGCCATAGGAGCGGCTGGCAATGCCAGCGAGGTCCCAGCAGCCAGAGCTGATGGCACTCCCTCACAGCTGAGGATGCTGCCAACAGCAGCGGAGCTGGAGGAGCCCACAAGGGTGTTGTGCGGGAAGGAGCTGAGGCTGGGGCCGGGCAGGGTCAGCAGCGCAGCAGGAGGCTCAATGGCCACAGTGGAGCTCTGGCACTGCCTGACACAGGCCTCAGTGCAGCTGCTGGCCAGCGGGCTTGGGCCGCAGGGCCGGCAGGGCAGGCACTGGCTGTAGCAGGACATGGCTGGAGGCTGGAGGTGCAGCTGGCAGAGAGGGCAGGGAGGAAGCAGAGAAGGCAGCTGGGGGAGGAGCAGCCTGGTGACACTGTGCAAAGGAGCCAAGGCCAAGATCAGTGGGGAGCTGGAAGCTGTGCAGCAGCCACAGGGCCTTGGGTGTTGCCTATGTGACGACCTGGTTCAAGAGCAGTAAAGTGATCGAGTGCTGGCCAGTTGGTCAATCCGCAGGCTGACACCAATGTGGTGGACAGCAAATGGCGTTTGTTGGGAAGCGACACACCGTGACATAGCTTTGGTTTACAGCCTCACTTCCACTGCTTACGTTTATGGCCTGAGCACTATTGGTCATCCAGAGAGCCCTTATCTTTCCGGGCAGCGCGATATCTCCCGGCTGGGACCCTAGCTACTGGCTAGCCACATTTCCCCCACTATGAATAACTAAAGTACCTAAAATATACCAATATATATAAAAATTCTATCCTCATCCTAATGCTATAATTTATAGTAGTCTTAAAAGATATACATCATAAAAACCTGAGGTGTACTGTGCTCAGCTACAAAAGGTTGAAACTATAAAACTACAAAACTATAAAAATATCACAGTATAAAAGTATAAAAACATAAACTCTGTGCTACAATGCTGCAGTAAGGCACACTGAGCAAGTGCAAAGTTAGAAGCAACCGGAGGTGACTGGAGAGGGACCGATCGAAGGCCTTTCTAAAGCAGTTGCTGATCTCCACAAGCATGATGTTAACCTTTCCCAACCGACTCTTGACGAAGGACATGAGCCTGTTCAGTATGCAGGGTGCAAAGATCAGTGTCACCACAATCATTGCCATCGGCCTTATCAGGGTAGATATAGTTTCATAGTTTCATAGTTTCAGTCAGGGTTGGAAGGGACCACAAGGATCATCTAGTTCCAACCCCCCTGCCATGGGCAGGGACAGCCCGCACTAGATCAGGCTGGCCAGAGCCTCAGCCAGCCTGGGCTGAAACACCCCCAGGGACGGGGCCTCAACCACCTCCCTGGACAACCCATTCCAGGCCTTCACCACTCTCATGGTGAAGAACTTCCTCCTCACCTCCAGCCTGAATCTCCCCACCTCCAGCTTCATTCCATTCCCCCATGTCCTATCACTACCTGATGGCCTGAGAAGTCCCTCCCCAGCCTTCTTGTAGGCCCCCTTCAGATACTGGAAGGCCACAATGAGGTCACCTTGGAGCCTTCTCTTCTCCAAACTGAACAGCCCCAACTCCTTCAGTCTGTCCTCACAGGAGAGGTGCTCCAGCCCTCTGATCATCCTCGTGGCCCTTCTCTGGACACCTTCCAGCACCTCCAGATCCCTTTTGTCATAGGAGCTCCAGAACTGGAGGCAGTACTCCAGGTGGGGTCTTGCCAGAGCTGAGTAGAGGGGGAGAATCACCTCCCTTGACCTGCTGGCCACACTTCTCCTGCTGCAGCCCAGGCTTTCCGGGCTGCAAGTGCACATATCAAAGCGGTTAGCCACGGTGAGTGGTTAAACCACGAATCAAACCACCCTCGTTGAGCCTCTCTCTCCTTTTTCCTCTTTTCTAAACCTTCTCTGAGTTTGGTCATGGAATCCCTGTCAACCCCTGTGTGATCTGCGTACACACAGCACTCCTCCCCCAGTGCAACACACAATCCACCTCGCTGTAGAAGCAAGAGATCCAATCCTCTGCCATTTGCAAAACTACCTCTGACAGTGCCCTCACTGACTTTTCAAGGGCACTAATCGGCTGTTCAGTTCTGGCTAAATCTTCACCCACTGCTGCTCTCAAGGCTTGAAATTCCTTACTCTGCTGCACCAAAGATGTTACACCTGTACCTAGTCCCGCACTCCCTATAGTCATTAGAGTAGCCACCGTTAATGCTGTGAGGGGTTCTCGTCTTGACAACTAATGGTCTAGAATAATCTGTGATTTATAGGCAAATTCTTCCGAATGGTAAAACATTTTAGGGATTATGGTTACCTGCACACAATAATCTGATTCATTAAAGTGATCTAACACTAAACAGGGTGTAACTCCTATCATAGAACACACCCATTTTGTGTTTCCAGCTGGTAATAGCCATTTTGCAGGTCTCTTAGATCCAACATACCTCCTACCATCTTGTACACAGAACTTCTTCTTTGCTTCAGGGACATTACCTACACATACCCCTCTACCTGCTGAGCCACTGGACACCCACAAGTCCATGGGACCGGATGGGATCCATCCTAGGGTGCTGAGAGAGCTGGCAGATGAGCTGCCAAGCCGCTCTCCATCATTTTCCTCCAGTCCTGGCTCACTGGAGAGGTCCCAGATGACTGGAAACTGTCCAGTGTGATCCCATCCACAAGAAGGGACGGATGGAGGAACCCGGAAACTACAGGCCAGTCAGCCTGACCTCAGTGCCAGGGAAATGATGGAACAGATTATCTGGAGGCAATAACTGCGCACCTGAAGGATGGCCAAGGGCTCAGGTCCACCAACATGGATTTAGGAAGGGCAGGTCCTGCCTCTCCAACCTGATCTCCTTCTATGATCAGGTGACCTGTCTGGTGGACGTGGGGAGGCCTGTGGATGTAGTCTATCTGGACTTCAGCAAGGCCTTTGACACCGTCCCCCACAGTAAACTGCTGGCTAAACTGTCAGCTCGTGGTTTGGACCGCAACACTCTGTGCTGGGTTAGGAACTGGCTGGAGGGCCGAGCCCAGAGAGTGGTGGTGAATGGTGCCGCGTCCGGCTGGCGGCAGGCACCAGCGGCGTCCCCCAGGGATCGGTGCTGGGCCCCATCCTCTTTAACATTTCATGATGATAGGGATGAGGGGGTTGAGTCAGTCATCAGCAAGTTTGCAGATGACACCAAGTTGGGAACAGATGTTAGTCAGTTAGAGGGTTAGAAAGGCTCTGCAGAGGGACCTCGACCGAATGGACAGAGGGCAGAGTCCAATGGGATGGCATTTAATAAGTCCAAGTGCCCGGGTGCTGCACTTTGGCCAAGGCAACCCCATGTAGAGTACAGGCTGGGGTCAGAGTGGCTGTAGAGCTCCCAAACAGAGAGGGACCTGGGGGGCTGATTGACACCACCTAAACATGAGCCAACAGTGTGCCCAGGTGGCCAAGTAGGCCAATGGCATCCTGGCCTGTTTTGGGATAGTGTGGCCAGCAGGAGCAGGGAGGTCATTCTGCCCCTGTACTCTGCATGGTTAGGCCACACCTTGAGTACTGTGTCCAGTTCTGGGCCCTCAGTTTAAGAAGGACATCGAGACACTTGAACGTGTCCAGAAAAGGGCAAACAAGGCTGGTGAGAGGCCTGAGCACAAGCCCTATGAGGAGAGGCTGAGGGAGCTGGGATGGTTTAGCCTGGAGAAGAGAAGGATCAGAGGTGACCTCAGCCCTCTACAACTACCTGAAAGGTGGTTGTAGACAGGAGGGGGTTGGTCTCTTCTCCAGGCAACCAGCACCAGAACACGGGGACACAGTCTCAAGCTGTGCAAGGGGAGGTTTAGACTCGAGGTGAGGAGAAGTTCTTCACTGAGCGAGTCATCGTCATTGGAATGGCTGCCCAGGGAGGAGGTGGTGGAGTCGCCGTCCTGGAGGTGTTCAAGGGGAGATTGGACGTGGCACTTGGTGCCATGGTATAGTTGTGAGGTCTGTGGGACAGGTTGGACTTGATGATCCTTGGGGTCTCTTCCAACCTTGGTTATACTGTGATACTGTGATACTGTGATACCTGTCACGTGTGTCAGCGTGATTCCTTGCCTCTCAGTCTTCCATTTGCACTGTGCTGGATTGGTGTCATTCGTGTACGAACTGGTGTTGCTATCCCCACGGCTTCATAAAAGGTGGTCTGCCCATAACACAGCCAACAATGTGCAGTAAGGTTCGGGCTTGTTTCGTTCAACACTGAGTGACTAACCTGTATCAACTTCCACAGGGAGTCCTCTCCAAGGCTCTCATGCGAGGCCGGAACAGTTTGTGTGGTTTTATTCTCAGCTCGCTGTTATGCCTAAACCTAAATGACTATTTTCTAATGAAGTGCTAGTGACTGGGCTTAAGCTGCTATTTCTGATGCTATCTTCACATTCTACCTTCACAGCTGGTTAGGACCCACAGGCTCCAGATCATTCAGGATCGCCTCTTCTTGATGTTAATCACTCCACTCGTCTTCCCTGCTTCCTAAACCCAAAGTCCCCAGCTCCTCCCTACGAGCCAACCAGGGTCATGATGTGTGGGCAAATTCAGATTCCACATGGGGCAATTCCAGATTAACTCATGAAGTGTACCGTGTCTATCAAGGGCACACCCCATAATGGGTTTGCATTCGTGGGGATTCCAGGACACCTTCAAATAAGGGTCTATCCAGGTTCTTCGATCCACGGGTGAGCAAGCGTCTCGCCACCCCAGTACGCACAAAAGTAGTGTCCAGGCAGATTGCAATACGATTTTCCAGGGTTGGAACTAGGGCACAGATAAAACGATGGTTGTGCTTTATCACATTTCCTTTGCACCCACTAACTCACACAGTGTGACCTTAAAAGTGGGTGCCCCCATGTTATAATGGTTTTCACGACCGTGGATCGATCCCCTTGGGACAAAGTCCATTTAAATGGTTGATGTGCCTGATGACTGTGGTAATCTGGCTCTGCTTGCTCTACAGCAGTAAGCCCTAAGATCAAGATCACACAAAGGCATCGTAGCCCTTTCTGCGAAGGCCATTTTGCTGGTGTCTGGATTCTGCCAGTGCGGAAACTCACTGGGTCACATTGCCTGCCGGGCCACCCTGGGGCCTCGCCCCAAGGGGTGGTTGCTGCTCTTCCTGAGTGGGGGCTGATTCAGTGGGCTGTCGGTTGGACCATAAAGTTGGTAGTTTGTTGTGGGGGTGGCAGGTTTGAAAACGTCACACCCCGTCCGAGGTTGGCGTAGTTGGGCCGCCTCGCATTCCAACTGGGAGAGGGCTGTGTGCGGCCTGATTGCCCCCCCCCCTCCCTTTCCCTGGGCCTTTAGATCTGCATTCCTTAGCAAGGTGTCCTTTCTTCAGCAAGCCAGCACAGCCCTCTGAATCAGCTCTCTGGTGGAGAAGGCACCGTGAGCAAGTGCTCAAAAAGGGGAGTTTGCCACCACATGACCTTCTGTCCACATTTAAAACATAGCATCACAGTAGCCATTGCAGCCACTGCTGCCTGAATCGGGGCTAGATGTTCTTTGGTGACATGTTTCATCATATTCGCGATGCTCGCCCCCGTGGCAGTGGACCGTAAGATTTCCTTGGTTGTCGCATTACACCCTGCGGCGCAAGCATTCCGCCACAACCGGGCCTTTTGCTTCGGGGGCAGGGACGGGAGCCAATGCTGTGTGGAGGCGATCAAAAAATTGTGCAAAGCTCTTTTTCCCTCGCGGACCTGGGAGCGTCCTCCCCGTGGGCTGGGGCTGCCGCTCCGGACGCCCGTTGGCTGAATCCAGGTGGTTCCGGGTTTCGGCAAACGTTTTGCTGTGGGGCCGTGGCCTAGTGACGACCTGGTACAAGAGCAGTAAAGTGATCGAGTGCTGGCCAGTTGGTCAATCCGCAGGCTGACACCAATGTGGTGGACAGCAAATGGCGTTTGTGGGAAGCGACACACGTGACATAGCTTGGTTTACAGCCTCACTTCCATCTGCTTACGTTTATGGCCTGAGCACTATTGGTCTATCCAGAGAGCCCTTATCTTCCGTACAGCACGATCTCTCCGGCCGTCGGACCGTAGCTACTGGCTAGCCACACTTTGGTACCCTGTGAAGAGCAGCCTGGCCCAGGGAGCCTCTCTCCCAGTTCACACACCACAAGCTGCCTCAGCCACCTCCCAGCCTCCCTAAGCACACCTCCTCCTGCTTCCCTCTCTCCTCACAAGAAGACTAAAGCATCAGGAGAGAAGAGAGGCAGCAGCAGCTGAGAGTGCTCCCAGGGGAGATCTCCTTTGGAAGAGGAGCAGAAGGGGCTCCAGACTCACCTGCTTGCCAAGCAGAAGGAGGCAGGAGAAGTGGAGGAGAGAAGCAGGACTGGGCTGCCTTTTCTCCCTGCCCTCATTGCTGCAGGAGCAGAGGCACCTTGGCAGAGGTAACAATCTTTGCACAAGCTCATCTTGAATGAAAGCATCACAGCTAAGGACATGGCTGTGCTTCATCTCCTGCACTGCTGCCTTTTCTCCCAGCTCTGTGCCAGGCCCCAGAGAAGGCTTCTTCTGAGCACTGGGTGGGAAGGATCCAGGATTCCAGGGCAGGAATGCAGGAGTGCAGGCAGAAGACTCACTCAGGTGCTGGAGGGCTCTGGACCAGAGCAGTGATGTCAGCCTGGGTCACTCAGTCCTGAGCTGGACCCCCTGGGCTTCTGTTCTTTGCTTCCCTCCATCTGACTCTGATGGTCAATGTTTTGGCTCCACCTGTGTGTCTTGTGATACTCCCATCTGACCCATCCAGTGTTGCTCCTGCTGTGCTGTACTTCTCTTGGTGTCTGCAGGTTGTCTGCAAGAAGCAGAAAGCAATGTCCTAGGTCAGAGTGAGCCAAGTGCAGATGCATGGTGATGGCAAACACCTGCTGGATGTGGGGAGATGCAGGTGGAGGTGAGGAGGAAGTTCTTCACCATGAGAGTGGTGAAGGCCTGGAGTGGGTTGTCCAGGGGGTGGTTTGGGGCTGCGTCCCTGGAGGTGTTTAAGCCCAGGCTGGATGAGGCTGTGGCCAGCCTGATTAGTGTGGGGTGTCCCTGCCAATGGCAGGGGATTGGATCCTTGTGGTCCCTTCCACCCTGAGATCTATGATACTATCTCTCCAGGATAGAGAGCAGAAATGCAGCTCCTCTCTCCTCACCTCTCCTCTTTGGGTCCTGCAGAGCTCTGCTCCACTGCTACCAGTCCCGGCATCACCAGCAACGGGTCCACTCCATTGGCTATCACTTTTTGGGGCATATCAGCCCAAGGAGGGGAAATCCTTTCTTGCCTTGCAGCTGGGAACTGCCTGAGCCTCAGCCTGTAATAGCAGCTGGTCAGACCGATGGAGCAGCCTTGGGCAGCTGGTGACAAGTGAGGAGGAGAATGAGCCCAGGGAGAAAGCCTGAGGTGCTGGAGAGATGGGCCATGGAGCCAGGGCACAGCTGCAAGTCCTTTCTGGCTCATAGACTATGTGCACGAGGGATTTGTGCTGCAGTTCCACTGGAGAGGGACCATCCAAGTGCCAGCAGCAGACACCAAGGGTGCTGAGAGAGCTGGCAGACTGCTGGCCAAGCCACTTTCATTATTTCTGAAGTCTGGCTACTGGGCAGGTCCCAATGGACTGGAGAGCAGCAAATGTAGCTCCCACCTCCAGGAAAGGAAGGAAGGAGCTCACAGGAAACTATAAAGCTGTCAGACTGACCTCAGTACCAGGGAAAGGTCAGGGAGCAGATCAGCTCAAGCACCATTTCACAACCTGAGAGAACAGCTAGGGGCTCTGCCCACTCAGCAGGGGCTTATGAAGGGCAGATCCTGCCTGGTGAACCTCATCTTTCTCTGAGAAGATGACAAATTACTGGATGAGGGAAAGGTTGTGGCTATTGTCTGCCTGGACTTCTGAAAAGCCTTGCCATGTTTCCACAGAACGTCTCAGGGAGAAGCTGTGCTCATGGCTTGGCTGAGCACTGCTCTGCTGGATAAAAGCATGGCTGGGGGAAAGGGCCCAACAGTGGTGCTCAGTGGAGTTAACTCCAGCTGGCAGCTGGTCACAAGTGATGTTCCCGGGCTCCATGCTGGGAGCACTCTGTTGCCCCATCTTGATTGATGACCTTGATGAAGACAGAGAGTGGGGCAGTGCTAAGTTCAGAGATGACAGCAAGTTAGGGGTGCAGTGTTGGTCTGCAGGAGGCTAGGGAGGCTCTGCACAGGGACTTGGAGAGATTGGAGCCACGGCCAACATTCCCAGGCTGAGGTGCAACCAGGCCAAGGCCAGGTCCTGAGCTTGGGTCAACCAACCAAGCAATGCTGCAGGCTTGGGGCAGTGTGGCTGAAAGCGGCTGGCAGAAAGGGACCTGGGGGTGCTGCTGGACAAGCAGCTGAACAGGAGCAGCGTGTTGCCAGGGGGCCAAGAAAGCCAATGGTGTCCTGTCTGGGATCAGCAATGCTGTGTCCAGCAGGAGCAGGGTGGGGATTGTAGCCTAGGACTCAGCTCTGGTGAGTCTTGTGTTCAGTTTTGGGCACCTCAATACAAGAGAGATGTGGAGGGTGCTGGGAGAGTGCAGGGGAGGGCAAGGAAACTGTCAAGGGCCTGGAGAATAAAATGTTATGAGGAGTGACTGAGGGAGCTGGGGATGGTTAGTCTGGAAAAGAGGAGGCTGAGGGGAGACCTCATGGCGGTCTACGGGGACCTTAAAAAGGACATTGTAGAGAGGCTGGTGCTGGTCTCTTTTGACAGGTAATTAGTGACAGAAGAGGGAATGGCCTGAAGCTGTGACTGGTAGGTTTAGAGTGGTGTGATGAAGAGGTCTCAATTTCTGAATAGGAAATATGAATTATAGAAATATCGATTTATTGGTTACTAAAATTATCAATAACTGATGAATCACTAGTTATATCCCTATTCCCATGCCCGACTGTGAAAACATCCCATAAGTGGTTCAGTATTTATCATTTGGACAATTAGAATCTTTACAGAATGAATTGCTATTACTGGAACAAAGGGTGCAAGTCTGCTGCGTGTCCAGCAGGTGGCGACTCGACAGGACGCCGACAGCTGCTTAACTTCTACAGAGTACTCCACTGTGTCAGAGGCTTGAACTCGAAATGTTACTCTGCGGAGGTGGGGGCTTGGGACTGAGCGTCAGTGAGTGGAAAAGCACCTGGAACATACACTGTGTCCCTTGTTGGTAGCAAGGTTAGGTGCTAGGCTGCAGCAGGCTGCTGTCGCCGGGGATGGGCTGGGATGGTCCAGAGGGGACGGGGGGCTGGTGTGGGCAGTCTTCTGCCTCCCGCAGCAGCAGAGAGGGGTCGGACCGTAGGCTAGCTGGTAAGCAGGTTCCCTTTGCAGGATCTGGCGGCTCCCTATGGATGGCAGGGAGCGTTCCTGCAGGGTGGGCCGGCAGGCTGGTAGGGCTGGTCCCTGGCTGGGGTCGGCCCTCGCGGCAACCACCTTCGGGGGCCGGGAGGACAGCCCCGGCGCAGAGGGCGCGGCTGTCTGGAGAGGCAACTTCTCCTTGCTGTCTCGAGAGGGAGAGCGGGCAGGACCCTCTGGGAGCGGTGCCGGCTCTGGATCACAGGGCAAGATGGTGCTCTGGATTGCCTGGGGGGCAGAGGGCACGGAGCGGCAGAAGTGAGGGCTCCTATTCTCTCCCGCACGGGCAGGGTCACGCAGGCATGCGGCGAGGCGCTGCTCCTGCTTTCCCAACTGGCAGACAGGGCTCTGCAGCTCCTCAGTCTGCTGCTTAGGCTGTAGCAGACGTTTGGATGCTGAACGCAGTGAGTCCTTCCCCGTCGACTGGGCTGTGTCACCTCGGGGGTCCACTTCTCCTGAAGCCACGGTGGGCTCTTCTGAATGGTGGGCATGGCCATAGAATGCTGCAGCTTCTCAGGCTCTCAGCGAAGGTCCTCCTCTGGAGAGGGACTCTCAGGGCTGCTGGCATGGGAAGGGCTGCACAGGGAGGTGGTGGAGGCTCCACCCTGGATGTGTTTAAAGGTGGTTTGGCTGTGGGGCTTGGGGATAGGGTTTAGGGGCGACCTGTAGAGTAGGGCTCTCGGTTGCCCTGGGGAGCCTGAGGGTCTTTGATCCTGAGTGGTTGTGTGTGCTTTGTGAAATGGGTGATCTGCAGCAGTCCTGTCAAACCTCAACTATGCCCAAGCACAGGCACTGCAGGTGTGCTGAGCAGCAGCTTTTTCTCCTCCCCGTGGCAGTGGCTGTGGCCATGGCAGAGTCATTCCGGCAGCTCTGCTCTCGTGGGGCTCTGGCTGGGCCTGTGGCCTTTGGAGTCTCTCTCAGACACGCAGCAGCAGCGCTCTCAGCATGCGCCTCGCCTGTCTCCTCCTGGCTGCCTTCCTCAGGCAACCACAGGGTAAGCACTGCCTTGCCCTAGGGGAACAACGAAACTTCTCTCAGGTCTGCCCTGTGAGGTACCCTAATAAGGGGCATTTCCTTGCTCTCTTCCAGGCACCATGGGAAGGTCACTGTCACCCAGCAAGAAGGACAAGTCACACTGAAGCAGAGAGAACACCTTCCACACCAAATGCACATATGAGATATATGGCACTGTTTCCGTGCTCTGGTACCAGCAGAGGAAAGGCCAAGCTCCCCAGATGCTCTCCTACCAGGCAGCAGCGGCCCCAAGCCCAGCGGCCGTTGACCACGCTGCTGAACACCACGGGGAAATACAGCCTGCTGCAGCTGGAGGCAGTGGAGGTCTCTGACAGTGCCTTGTACCTCTGTGCTGTGAGAGACACACCTGGTGCAGGAGCTTGCTGGCTGTGCAAGAAGACAGGGCAGGGAGGGGAAGTGTCTGAGGCAAGGCTGAGCTTGGGGCAAGAGACTCTCAGCCTCCCCTGGCAGTGCTGCTTCCCTGAGCACCAGGGATCTGCAGGACAGGATCCATGATGAATCCATTTGTACTGTCCAGGCAGGCAGTTATTCAGCCATGCTATTTATTCAGACAGGTGGTTCTGTACTGCACACAGCATCTCAGCAATGGCTCAGTCTTCTGATAACCAGTGTGTGGAATGCTGCACTGGCGGGGAAGAGCCAGGAGCACATCCAGGACCATTGCATTCAGACATTGGTTTGCCTTGACACCATTAATGACCACAGTCCCATCCCTCTGGCCCTACAGCAGCTGGGTTTGTCTTGCCTGAGACAGAGACAGCTTCAAAGTACTCCCCTCTGCCATTTCCTCTTGAATCCCTGCCATGGTGGCTGATGTAAAGGTGCTGCACCTTCTCCTTCTCCTGTCAGCCCCTGCAGCAGTGATACCACTGACGTAGACATCAACATCCAGGTTGAGTGCACAGAGTCTACTGAGGACAGCAACTGGCAGGAGGATGAAAAAGGAGCTGTGCTGCCATTCAGCCAGGCTGAGAGCTGGGCAGGGAGAAATGAGTGAAATTCTACAATGGCAAGGGTGTAGAGTCTTGCACCTGGGAAAGGGACACTGCATGGACCAGTGTGAGTTGGGGACTGAGCTGCTGGAGAGCAGTGGAAGGGCAAAAGGGACCTGGGGGGTCCTAGTGGACAGCAGGTTGACCATGAGGCAGCAATGTGCTCTGGTGGCCAAGAAGGCCAAGGGCATCCTGGGGTGATTAGAAGGCTGTGGTTGGTAGGGTGAGAGAGGCTCTTCTCCCACTTTCTCTGCCCGGTGAGGCCACATCTAGACTATTTGTGCAGTTCTGGGCCCCTCAGGTCAAGAAGGACCTGAGGGAACTGCTGGGAGGAGTCCAGGCAGCGCCCAAAAAACACTGTAGGAGTGGAACATCTGCCTGGAGAGGAAAGGTGAGGGAGCTGAGGCTCTGTAGCCTGGAGCAGAGGAGACAGAATGTTGCTCTCATCATGTGATAAAGATGTGCAGGGCAGTGTCAGGAGGACAGAGCTCTGCTCAGGGATGTCCAATGACAGGACAAGGGGCAATGGAGCAGGCTGGAGCAGAGGAGGTTCCACAGGAAGGTCAGGAAAAGCTTTTTCCTGTGAGGGTGAGAGAGCACTGGAGCAGGCTGCCAGGGCGGGTGTGGAGGCTCCTGCTTGGACATATTCCACATCCACCTCGATGCATTCCTGTGGGATCTGCTCTAGGTGACCCTGCTCAGAGGCAGGGAGTTGGACTGCATGACCTCTTGAGGCCCCTTCCAACCCCTAACATCCTGTGATTCTGTGGTTCTGTGGTTGGTGAAAAGCTGAAGGCAGCAGCTCCAGCACAGGGACCATGCCTGGGCTCTCCCCCCTCTGCTTTTCTAGAGTGACAGCCCCAGCTTCAGCCTGATCTCAGCAGGGTCTCCATTTCCCAGTGGTGCAAAGAAAGAATGGATGACAGCTCCTTCTGGTGTGGTCATCTCCTCCAGGAAGAGCTGGGGCTCTGGAACCAGCCACAAAGAAGAGTGTCCCGGGGAGAGGAGATTGCTTGTCCCTTGGCTGTTGCAGAGTTCACACAGAACTCTCTTGGCTTGCCCTGAGAATGGAAGGGTTCCGAAGGTGCTCCTGGGCTGCTGTGAGTAGTACCAAGGAGATCAGAAGCATCCCAGAAGAGGAGAGGGAAAGGAGAGAGCAGGAGGAGAGAAAGGCAGGGCTGGGCCATGCTTGCGCGCTGAGCCCTTCCAGCTGGCACTGCAAGGAGGGCCAGGGGTGCTCAGACTCTGAGCCCTACTTGAGCAGGCCTGCAATGTCTGATCTGCAGAGGTCCTGTCAGCAGCAGTTATGCCATGGAAAGAGTGGAAAGGCTTTGGCTGATTTGGACCTCCAAGGTTCGACT